>OZ024743.1:215920110-215922610 GCA_964016885.1 Eledone cirrhosa
CAAAGATCCCCGAACACAAGGCAGGACCTGATCCGCAGATCACAACCCACACAAAACCTATTCCAAAACCATAGACCCCTGCCCACACAGAGCCTGTTCCAAAACCGTAGATCCCAACCCACACAAAGGAACCAAATCTACAACCCGGACTATCAACAAACCGAACCTCAATACGTCCGAAACTTCTATACAAGACCACACAACAACAGAGGAAATACCATTAGATATAATAATACCAATGAAAAAACATTCCAGAAAAATCATTTTTTAGACCAACGCTACAGGACTCACGACACCCGGTGGCACAAACCGATTTTGAAAAACCGAAACTAATTAACATTTCAAATACAAACCTCTCAGCCCAACAAGTAAAATTCTCTCCAAAGGTCTGAAATTCACACCAACACCACAATACCCTAACCCCAACGAGATAAATGACGATATCTCACACTTCTGTAGAAAATTACGTCTCACAGAGGAATTCTATGACAAGGAGAATAACGACGAATCAATTGTACGGAATAAAAGCAGCTACAACCCAACAAAAGGTAGAAACAGAGTTCTGGACAAATTTTGTGACCACATAGCTACCTTCCCATACCATGAACTACCGCAACCTAAACCCAAACCCAACACAAGTCGAAGGGAATGGGAGATTATCCATGAACTAAAAAACAATACGGACATTGTAATTAAGGAAGCGGACAAGGGAAGTACTGTTGTCATTATGGAGGCTGAAAAAATGTAAACATTCTATGTTCTCTCTCTTACAAAATACTAATTACTATGAAAGAGTAAAAAACCTACCAGCAATCAAAAATAATGACCAAATTAAACACACTGATTTATCGATTCCAGGAAGACCTAACTAAAAAGGAACGCGATTATTTAACAAATTTTGAATACAAAACCAGCAACCTTTACGGACTTCCGAAGATCCACAAATGTAAAATAATCAACGATGCCTGTAAACAATCCACCTCAGCCTGCGTGAACACACAATACTCCACAGACCTTAAATTAAGACACTATTATTGTGTCTTTCGATGTAGTGAATCTCTACACAACGATCCCACACCAATACGGACTAGAAGCAATAGGATTCTGGCTAGAGAAATATCCCAATGAGATACCTGAAACAATAGAAAAAAGCTTCATCACCGAGGGATTAAAATTCATCCTACAGAACAACATTTTTTATTTCGATGGCAATACTTACAAGCAAATATCGGGGACTGCGATGGGTACAAAAGCCGCTCCAACTTATGCCAACTTAGTCATGGCACACTTAGAAGTCCAGATATATGAACAGTTCAAATCAAAATACGGATTGAACTTCCACAAATATTTATCAGAGAATTGGAAACGCTACTTGGATGATTGCCTCATTCTTTGGTCCCACACACTCGACCAACTGAAGGATTTCAAAAACTTAATAAACGGCATCAATAACCACATCCAATTCACAATGGAATATAGCCAAGATCAACTCCCATTTCTGGACATCTTAATCACAAAAAAAGACACAAATATCGAAACTGACATACACTACAAACCAACAGATTCCAAACAATATCTGCTATTCACCAACAACCATCCAAAGCACACGAAGACGAACATTCCTTTTAACCTAGCAAGAAGAATTTGCACAATTGTCTCCAATTATGAACGCGAAATAAAATACTTCAAGAATTAAAGGAAATTCTACTTGAGAGAGAGTACCCACTATTACTAATAAATAATGGAATAGAAAGGGCTAAAGCAATAGGCATTGATGAATTACGGAAACAGAAACAAATTCAAGGTTCGTCCAATATTCTATCATATATCTCAACACACAACCCAAGAAATGCGGAAGCTTACAACACTATTCACAATAACATCCCACTACTAAAACAAAACCCAAGAATGAAAAAAGCCCTTGAAACACACAACATAATCAAAAGCAAAAGACAACCAAAATCACTGAAAACATTACTCACCAATGCCAAATTACCTACCACAAACCCACAACCAAGTATCAAAAAATGTGGTCGCTCTAATTGTGGAACCTGCACTCACCTCATTGAAGGCAACACGTATACATTTAAATCAGGACAAAATTTTACTGTAAAAAATCACTTCACTTGCTCATCAAAAAATCTAATTTATGCCATTAAATGTAAAGGATGCAATGAAGATTATATAGGACAAACTAAACTCACACTCAGAAACAGAATGACAGTTCATCGCCAACAATTACGAGATCCAACCATGAGACAGATACCACTAAGTGCATATCTAGACATTTGCGCATGTAATAAGACACCCAAATTTCAAGTCTTCCCATTTTACCTTTGCGCTAACAATACAACAGAACAAATGCGAATAAATCAGGAAAATATGTTTATTCAAAAATATAGACCAACATTAAATTAGGTTTAATATACATTATGTCAACACCTCACTTTCCTACACACACACATACACACACACACAATATATATATATATATATTCTC
>OZ024743.1:215935110-215937610 GCA_964016885.1 Eledone cirrhosa
CTCCCTGGGTAGTACACCGCTAGCCAAGGAGCTTCTGAAGAGCATCTTCAGTGGAGTTGCTAAGGCCCGCTTACATATTTTTAAGAGAACTGCAGGGAATCCATCAGGACCAGCAGCCGAGTCTGTTCTAATTTCATCAATGGCGTACACCACATCCTCCTCCGTTATGTCTATGTGTTTGATGGTTGCCATTTCTTGATGTAGTGTTGTGGTATCAAAGAACTCCTCTGGCTTCGTTATTTGCATGTGCCTCAGTGGACATGTGAAGACACTTTTGTACGGTTCGTTCAGTATTTCACATATCTCTTGGGGATTTTCGGTTAATGAACCGTCCGTGTGGAAGAGTGGCCCAATCTTGCAGTGTACTGAGGCAGTTTCTTTTGCAAATTTAAAGAAGGCCTTAGGGTTTGTTTTAATGTTTTCTATGGCCCTGTTCTCTTTCTTTGCCCTCTCAGTCTCATGTGAAAGTTTGAGTGCAATCTCGTTGTCAAGTAGTGCACGTTTCAAATAGGATTCCTTCTTGTTTTTGTTTTGTTGACTATTCAACTGGTTTGAGAGTTTAGTTCTACGTCTCATAAGGATTTTCCTATCTCTGGGAATAAGATTTTTGTGTCTGTTTGCCTCTTTCTCCTGGACACACTTTTTGCATATGGAGTGTATCGTTGTCATGAAGTGTTAAAATTGTGTGTTAGTGTCTTGTGTCGCGGTGTTTTCACTCCATGTTTGCTTCCGGATTTCACTCTTAATCTTTTTCCAGTTAGCCTTGTAGCATTTAAGGTTGGATAGCGTCCCGGAGCTTCTTGGTGGTTTTGTCTCTGTTGGTTCTCCTGGACCACATATCATTATCTCTACTAAGTTATGATCCGAGAGAATTGTTGGTGTCACCTTTAAATTGTGGATGAGCACTTCGTTGTTTGTAAAACAGAGGTCCAGGACATTTTCGCATCTTGTTGGGAGGTGTATTGCTTGCTCCATGAACAGCCTGTGTGTGAGGGCCAGCAGGGATTCCGTCTGTCTCTGTTCTATTGACGTCATTCCAGGGAGGAGGTGGTCCTCAGGCCATTTGATCTTTGGTAGTTTGAAGTCTCCCAGCAGTAGGATGTTGAGACCCTGGTCCAGTTTGTCAAGGACCTCTTCTATCCTACTTAGGCTATCCTCAAATTTACCCTCATGACTGGGGGCTTCGGGCGGCCGATATGAGACACATATTACTGTCTGTAGTTGCTTCATATGTATTATCAGTGTGTCACAGACTGAGTTTGAATGTGTCAACAGTACAATTGGTGTGACATCTTCACGGATATACAGAGCAACCCCACCATGAGTTCTCTCCTTCCTGTCCGAACGAAATACAGTATATTTCGGTATATGTATTTCTGCATCTGCTATACTGCTTGTCAGGTGCGTTTCGTTTAGTGCCATGCATAGTGCTTGATTGCTTATGGCTAAGTCTCCCAGGTAGGAAATTTTACTCATGTTACTGAGTTTCACAAGGCCCCTGACAACCAGCAGCAGCACTGGTGTGACTTTTGGGGTGCCAGTAATGGCTGTCGGTATGACACCTGGTCTGGTGTCAGCAGCGGCCACTCTGGGACCCTCAACTGCGGTGGTCTCGAGTGCTGGTGTGGATGAACCTGGCTCTGGAGACGATGCAGCCAGGTCAGCTGTCCCACAATCTTCTCTGCCATCACTGACAAATTTTTCTGATCTGCTGCTGCCATCTGTATCTCGTCGGCATGTGCGTGCATTCTCCTTGTTGGTGCGGCACGCGCGACATCAGCATACTTCTGGAGCGGCTTATTTCGGCTTTGGCTGGGGCATGTTGCGCGAGTATGATGGGCATAGTTCGTTTGAGACCTAGGGTGGGCGAATCTGCATCCCATCCCTGTCTCTCCATGCCAGCATGTCCCGTTCTTGAAAAACTTGCACATTACTTGGGGTTCTTTGCTCCCAGTGTCTCGGTGCTTTCTGTTATTCCTTTGAACAGTTGTCCACTGGTCCCTCTGCGCTTGGTTCTCCTTCGGAAGGTGATTTTGCTTTTCACCTTTTCCCTTAGCTTGTTGGTTACCCGGTCTGCCCTCCCTGCCTGTGGCGGAGGGTATATCATTTTCTTTCAGGTCCGTGCTTGTGCTCTCCTCCTTTTCTTTTTCCTCCTCCTTTCCCCTCTCCTTCTCCTCGTCCCTCTCTTCGGTTTTCTCCTCCCTGAGGACACGGCTTAGCATCGCCATATGTGGCGCTATGAGGACATACGCCTTCTCAATGTCTTTTCTCTCTGTGCCAGGGTCCTCAGAAACCCATGGCTCTTCAGGTTCTCCGCCATCTTTTTGCTTGGTGGAGACCCATCAGCCATGGTCCACCCCTTGATCAAAACCGCTAGTTCCATCTTTGACCAGTTTCGTTGACTCCTAGTTTCACATTTTTCCTGCATGCAGTCCATTTCGCTGTGGAGGGGAGAAAGAGAGACAGTGGGAAGTGTAGGGTAGATGTTAGAGAGGGACAG
>OZ024743.1:215942610-215947610 GCA_964016885.1 Eledone cirrhosa
AGTCATAGTCCTTTCGTCACACTCTGTGACTTCTACAGTGACTGGGGATTCCTTTCTTTGTTTCTGTGCCTTTCCTTTCTTCTATCCTACGCCATGTTGTTTCTGTGTGTGTGTAGTGTGCTCAGTTTGCGCATGCGCCACATCCGGGTGTCTGTGTGTGTTTGTGTTCATTTATCTATTTGTTTATAAATTTAAGAAAACCCACACAGATAGATGGAACGGGTGGACCAGAGCCATACGGACACCCGAAAACCACGATGAACTGAAGAAAATGATTGCACATGAGGTAGGGGCCAGCATAAAATTAACCCTTAAGGAACATATGTTCAAATTTAATGGTAAAACATATGCCCAAGAGGAAGGAGCAGCCATTGGTGTTAGCATTGCAGGCGACATAGCTAACTTATTCATGGCATTGTGGGACAGTAGATTAAACAAAAACTTAAAGAACAATTAGAAGACAGCTTAACCCTGATAATGTACTCCCGCTACGTAGATGATATAAACATCGTAGTTAAGACACCCCCACTAAAGAACAGTCAGGAACTAGAGAAAAACACAATGGAAAGCATCCAGCAAATAGCAAACTCCATCCACCAGAGCATTAGAGTTACTATAGACTACCCAAGTAGACACCCCAACCATCGATTACCTGTACTAGACACAGAGCTCTGGTTAGATATTTATAAATTTATAAATTTCTGGTTGGTTGGTTGGTTCCACAACCAGATAGTTGTTTATATATAGTCATAGTCCTTTCGTCACACACTATGTGACCTCTTCAGTGACAGGGGATTCCTTTCTTTGTTTCTGTGCCTTTCCTTTCTTCTGTCCTACGCCATTTTGTTTGTGTGTGTGTGTTGTGTGCTCAGTTTGCGCATGCGCCACATCCGGGTGTCTGTGTGTGTTACTATAGACTACCCAAGTAGACACCCCAACCATCGATTACCTGTACTATACACAGAGCTCTGGTTAGATACCATTAACAACCAAAAATAAATCCTTCATTCCCATTATGGCAAACCCATGACTTCCAAACATCTGATCCACCGAAACTCGGCCATTTCGGACCATACCAAAATCAAGATACTGATTGCGGATTTGGTACGGGTGATGAGAAATGTGTCCCGCATGTGCAACCCCGAAGAACTAGAGAGACACATACAACACTTCATCCACCGTATGCAGTTCTCTGGCTACAATCAGAGAGATAGAATCAGAGTGTATAAAGGAGAATGGTAAATAATTACATAAATGGGACCTGACCCTTGTATAGGTGCAAATTTTGGAATAGAATAGAAAGAACTAGGAACAAGGTCAATAGAATAAACTCATGGTATGATAGCAATAAATACCAGAGTGTAATGTTCATCAATACAACCCCTAGAGGCGAACTAGCCTACAAATTTAGAAGGGCCCTAAATAAACATAATCTCAATATTAAGATAGTAGAAAGACCAGGTACCTCCGTAAAAACACTTATTAGCCAGACATACCCGTTCCAAAGACACTCATGTATAGATAAGAAATGTATAACCTGTAAAATAAGCCCCCATATTAACTGTAAAACTAGAAATGTAGTGTATAGCATAAGATGTACTGAAGGACAATGTAGAAACAAACATATAGTGTACATAGGTGAGACAGCTCGTAGTATAGGGGAACGAATAAATGAACACTGGCGATACCTTCAAGATAATAAAGAATCATCTGTGCTCTACCAACATGCTAAGATAGAACACAGGGGTAAATTAGAGAACATAGAAAAACAAATAGAATCCACACACAGAAAAGATGCAATGTTTAGGCAAATTACAGAGGCAGTAAGCATAAAAGAATTACAACCAAAATTAAATAGAAAATATGAGTGGAACAACAACATCACAACTTAAAATTAAGGACAAAATGAAAACACACACACACATAGAACAAACAACCAACCAACAATAAATAAATAAATAAATAAATAAATAAACAAATAGATAAATGAACACAAACACACACAGACACCCGGATGTGGCGCATGCGCAAACTGAGCACACAACACACACACAGAAACGAAATGGCGTAGGACAGAAGAAAGGAAAGGCACAGAAACAAAGAAAGGAATCCCCAGTCACTGCAGAGGTCACAGAGTGTGTGACGAAAGGACTATGACTATATATAAACAACTATCTGGTTGTGGAACCAACCAACCAACCAGAAATTTATAAGTTTGTAGATTTGTAAATTTATAAATTTATAAATATATAATAAATTGAAGTGAAAGCAACTGGTGCGTGTTTTTCTTATTGGCAACATGACCCTCCCAAAGTATAACAATATCGGTTTCAACACACGATTTCAGATAAAGAATCTTGCTAAACAAATTCAGAAACGAAATATCGTAAGCCTTAGCCAGGCTAACAAAATACTGAAAACCACCATGTTCTGTTGTCTACGAAAAACCATAACATCTCGACAACTATCCTTCATAAAGCTGTGCGCCACTTCCAGAATCTACAACAACACCATCAATACCGACGTTAGAAGATTACAACTCACCAAAAAACAAGCAGATTGACTAAAACGAACTTTAATTCTAAACATAAAAAAGAAGATCTATAGAGAATTAAGTCATCAAGAAAAACAAAAGCGTAACCTAATACAAGAATTAGCTAGAATCACCACACCAACAGAGAAACTAATATTTATAAGCCTTATACGCCCCGAAGAACAGTACATTACTCAATAATGTGATAAGCACTTTAACAGGAAACTAAAGTGGCTTAAACAGGCAAAGCTAAATCAGGATACTATAGAGTATACCAATAGATATACCGACAAAATTGACGGTATCAACATGGCCGACACCTCATTATCAGAAGAGTTCAACAACAAAAACACCAACATTTATGGGAACGCAAAAATAGATAATGATGAAATGTCTGTGTTATGTCTGCCGCCCAAATTTGCGACATTCAAGAAGGTAAATATGATTAGTTGTCTGTCAGAAATAGAAAAATCATTTACAAAACTACGCTGGAGCATCAAAAACAAAAGCAACGATATACGCACACACATATACAACACGCATTCCAACAACAACAGACACACACAGACACAAACAACAATAACAACAACACACACATCAACAACAACAACAATAGCAACATACCCAGAAACAACAACAACAGACACGCAGACACCAACAACAATAACAACACACACAACAACGATAACACACACGGAGACAACAACAACACACGTCAACAACAGCACACATCAACAACAACGACACACACGCATTCAATGCCTCTCACCACCACCACAATCTTAACAAACACACAGACACAGAAAACAAGTAATGACAGTAGCACAGAAATCAGAGAAATAAGGGAAAGTAATAAGATTAAAAGGAAAAGCAGATGTGAGACTAAGGACAAAGAGAATAACCAAGACGAACACACAGACACACAAAATAGGGTAGATAACAACATTGAGCCAGTGGAAAGAGACAGGAGTAATTATGAGAGACATAGAAACAACCATGAGGCTGTTGGTGGAAATAGAAATAGAAACAACACAACTAACAATAACAATAGCACATAATGCAGCAGCCTGGAACACTCCGTTTTATAATCCCTCCAATAAATCATTCGACCTGCGACGAGTCCACGCCACGACTTTACCATTTAACAAACGCACGCAGTTGCCGTCGCAGGTCGATGAACAAACAGAAGCACAATTTAGTATAGCTAAATCCGAACTTAGAAATATTATAGAACAGTATAGCAAGAAGCATAATAGAATAGAGGCCCAGCAACTGGGAGAAAAATCTGCAAATAGCTTGCGTAAGCTCATGCAGCGCTCACGTAATGGAGAGATAGCATGCTTTCCAACAGACAAGTCTGGCAGAATGTCGGTTGACAGCCTGCCAAACTACATCCAGGCAATGCAACCCCACATCACTAACACAAGAGAGGTAACACCACAGGAGCATGAGGATAGAGAAAAA
Source organism: Eledone cirrhosa (assembly GCA_964016885.1). Lineage (NCBI taxonomy): Eukaryota > Metazoa > Mollusca > Cephalopoda > Octopoda > Eledonidae > Eledone > Eledone cirrhosa. Next base: position 215,946,608 of record OZ024743.1, read on the forward strand.
GCCCTCAATGCCCATATGGTGATGTGGACGAATATAATGCAGCCCAACAAAAGGACTGCCAACAACTTCCATGCCTGGAACAATGACGTGCCGGCGTTGTATGGGCTTCGAAAAGACCATAAAACGGGCTGTGACCCTGTCGCGGGACCACCAACACGGCCAGTCTGTGGAGCTAACATTGCTAGTAACTACAGACTGTCCTACTTCCTCTCCCTGATCATACGCCCCATCATTGAGATGTCCCCAGATGTATGTGACAGCACGGAGGACCTCCTCAGCAGAATCGGCGCGAGTAACCGATCTGGGGACCTAACAAACTGCATAATAGGCAGTATGGATGTTGTGTCCCTGTATCCATCTATTGACGTGGATTTTGCTGTGGAGAAATGCGTAGAAATGATCAGCCAGAGCAAGGTTGAGTTCCGTGGGATTGATACCAGTGAGCTGGAACTTCTACTTAAGCTTACCCATAGTAATAGTTACCTAGACATTTATGACCTTAGCAACCTGTGCCCTACAAGACCAGCAAGAGGCAGACCACCTACCATTACCTCAATGGCCAAGAAAACCCACACAGATAGATGGAACGGGTGGACCAGAGCCATACGGACACCCGAAAACCACGATGAACTGAAGAAAATGATTGCACATGCGGTAGGGGCCAGCATAAAATTAACCCTTAAGGAACATATGTTCAAATTTAATGGTAAAACATATGCCCAAGAGGAAGGAGCAGCCATTGGTGTTAGCATTGCAGGCGACATAGCTAACTTATTCATGGTATGGTGGGACAGTAGACTTAAACAAAAACTTAAAGAACAATTAGAAGACAGCTTAACCCTGATAATGTACTCCCGCTACGTAGATGATATAAACATCGTAGTTAAGACACCCCCACTAAAGAACAGTCAGGAACTAGAGAAAAACACAATGGAAAGCATCCAGCAAATAGCAAACTCCATCCACCAGAGCATTAGAGTTACTATAGACTACCCAAGTAGAC
>OZ024743.1:215957610-215965110 GCA_964016885.1 Eledone cirrhosa
CTGTTCTTACATTTTTAGCAACTGCTTTAATCCCTCCCTTATGGATAGGCTATATTATGCATATTCTTTAGTTTGTCGGGTATTTTAACACTTGCAAAATATATTAGTATATGCTGTGGTTTTTCTAATGTTCGGTTGTATGTTTTTTATGAGTATTGCTGGGAAACCATCCGTGCCAGCAGTTGAATATTGTCTTATTTAATCCATAGCTGTATATTATATATTTCTCATTTATGTCTATAAAGATAATGGCTGCTATTCCTCTGTGTAATGCAGTGGTGTAAAAATAACACATACGGAAACACACACGCACACATACTCATATATATACACACAGACACAAACACAGACACACGCACACACATACACACACATACACACATACACACAAACACACACACACATATATATACATATATACATATATATATATATATATATATATATATATACATATATATATATAAATATCATTAAACAAAATCTTCAATTTATTGGAGTTCCTTTCATATGCAAATGCAGTCAAAATATATTTCGCCGTAGGACTATCAATTTAAATATTCACTTGCTTTCCTTAATATAAATTAAATGTATATACACATATATGTATGCTTGTATCTATGTATTATGTATGTGTGTATTTTGTATGTATTATGCATGTATGTATATATGTATGGAAAACTATATGTATATATATATATATATATATACACGCATTTCTGTTTGTGTGTATATATATATGTGTGTATTTATATATATATATATATATATATATATATATATATATATATATATATATATTATACGCATTTGCGTTTGTGTGTGTATATATATGTGTGTATTTATATGTATATATATACACAGACTCAATTATATGCGTTTGAAGATATATTTCAAGAGCACACGTATAATTTTAAGTCGACTTAGTTCTGGCGCCGTACTTTCCACCTGCCCTCCAATTCACGTATTATTGAAGCATTCATTAGAATAAACCTCGGGGCTAATTATTATGTTACCGCTGTCTCTACTTAAATTTTAAATACTTACTATAATGTAAATTTTAAAATAGTTTTTTTTTCTTAATCACATTGAATTATATTTCAAAGAAACGTGTGTTATGATCAAATGTATTTATTCTTTTCATATAACATTTCATTTCAAATTTTTTACTTTTGTAGCGAAAATTGTTCCATATTTTATGTGTTTTCTGATATTAGTGGGCAATTTTCTTCCTAGGTTGCATTTTATGTATTTATCAATCGCATTCTTAGTGACTATCCTATTCATGATAATCTAATGCATTAACTTATAAGGGAATGTATACTGTCTCTCGTTATGTAGAAATACGCCTGCTAATTTCCATCACCTTAAGCACCCCCTTTTTGTTGCTGTTGCTTTGTTGTCGGTAGTAGGTGAGACATGATGTCTTATTTACACCATCACCCAGCCTACTTGCTCATGATTCTAGTCTCAACACTCAACCCACCCACAGATGAGGTGAGTGCTCTGATTTGAGAGAAGCCTCCACACACCCATGTTGCCGCACATTGTTCCAGTCCCCGGCTCCAAGTACCATCCTCCATACTCACCACGTGACACCTGCAGCACATGTACAATGAACAGGTGGAAGAAAGCCCGGAACGTTTACCACACCTTTCTTGTGTTTGCCTGACACGGCGTACCTCCAGTGCCCTGACAGCGTCGAAATGCAGCATCTGTCTCTTCCGTCCACTACAACAAGAGATGACACAGCGAGCGTGTCTGATACTCAGGCCTCGTTGGTCAACTTCGTTCTGCTCAGGCGGCTCCGGAAGATCTCTCACAAGCTCCCGAATTAACCTAATCTCTTCTGCAGTAGATACTACCCGTCTTAAAATGCCATTACATTTTACGTTTGAAATGTATGAATAATCACATATTGTTCGTTTATTTGTCAACACGTATAGCTGATCGCTCTCGTGTGTTTGATCTTATTCCAGCTCTACCCAACCTATTTGGTGAAGAGTTCATATTCTTTTATACTTAAACTAAGTAGTATTTATATATGCTGTTTATGTATTTACTCTCTATATAAAAACGCTTTCGGGACTTACACCTGTTTATAAGTAAAACGTGGAGATAAACATACTTATTAAATTCCAAGTGATTATTTAATGAATTTAACATATAATCCGTTCAAGTTCAAATTGTGTACATATCTCTAGATCTCTATTTTTTCTTCTTTTTGGAAATATTTTATCCACATAATTATATCCAGCAGTAATGTTAAGGTATCTCGAAATCTCGAAAATAATCTAATAGCTTCTCATAGGTACAGGATAAATTTCCTTCAAACATCAATGTGATTTTGAATTTCATAAATGAATATTCTATGCGTATCGACATTTTAATTAAACGCACCCTATGTCTACTCAAGATTTAGTGTGTTCCTAGTTATAATCTTAACGTTGAATTCTTAGTCATTTACCAACAGATTAGATGACATTATTGAGTTGGTGATATCGGTAGAGGGTCGGACGCCATGCTTTCCAGCATAGTTACGTCCCTTTACCATCTGAGTTCAAATCCCGCCGAGGTTGACTTTGCCTTTCATCCTTACGGGGTCGATAAAATAAAGTACCAGTAATGCACTGGTAATTGCTGGCCTTGTGCCTAAAGTAGAAACAATTATTGAGTTGGTGATAGGATGGCAGACTGTGACGATCGGTAGAGCGTCAGACATGGAACTTTGTGGCTTCGAGTTACGTACTGAGTTCAAATCCTGCCGAGGTTAGCTCTGCCTTACATACGGGCTCGAGAAAATAAAGTACCAGTAAGCAACCGGTGAGGATTTAATCGGAATCTCTTCCCCAAATACTGTTGGCCTTGCGTCTAAATCAGAAATCCATTATTCAGCTGGTGATATTTAATTTGGTATATAGGTATATACATTTATATTCTAATCCTCGTAGAATTTTAGAGGGGGTAATATGAATTAACCACTCACAACACACATCATGATATCGATATATATATTAATATATATATAATAATTGTTTCTCCTTTAGGCACAAGGCCAGCAATTACTCAGTGCATTACTGGTACTTTATTTTATCGACCCCGTAAGGATGAAAGGCAAAGTCAACCTCGGCTGGATTTGAACTCAGATCGTAAAGGGACGTAAGTCAATGCTTCAAAGCATGGCGTCCCACCCTCTACCGATACTGCCAATCCACCGCCCTTATATATATATAATAATAATGGTTTCTTATATATGCAAAGAACCAGCAATTTTGGGGCAGTAAAAAGGTGACTAAATCGACCCCAGTGCGTGTCTGTTACTTTATTGTATCGACCCTGGTGGGATTTGAACTCTGATCATACAGGGCCGTAACACTATGCTACATAGTATGGCGTCCGACACTCTACGGATACTGCCAACCCACCGCCCTTATATATGGTTTCTTATATATATAACAACAATAATAACAAGGACGATATTTTATGTCTTCATTATCACTTCATTACGTTTATTGGTTAGTGACGGGGGCTTCGCTTTTGATCAGCTGAAGGTTCGATCTGTATCGATCTAGACCAATTCTGGAATCAAATGCTCGTCGGACCTCTGCTGTGGTAATGACAGAACGAACCTATATATGGGATTGTCTGTTAAAATATACTGTAAAACTACGTGGAATAAATTATATTACGTTTGTACGAAATTTAATCTAAATCGAACCACATTCATCTCACGTCTCCATGTCTTTCGGGAAACATAAAACAGACTTATTCCAACACAGACATATTATAAGAGTGTGCGTAATGGTATGTCAATATTTCTAAACATAAAAATATCAAAATTAGTCAAATAAATTTAAATATGTTTTAGAATAATGGTATTTTCCAATATATTTAAATTTTCCTATATTCCAAATAAGAGTATGAATTTTGAAATAAATCGCTATAGTTGTGTGTGTAGCCTTGTTATATTGAGTATAATTAATTATTAATATATAATGTGAGAATTCTTTATATTACGCCGACACAAAATTTACAGTATTGTAGATTGCAAGTTTAATTATTTTGGAAATATGTCAGCAAGAATTGTATAGCAAGCTCTCATTTGTTTTAATGTATATATGAGACATTCAGATGTAGTATGCGATAGTTACATATTAAAGATTACGATTCGCATACATTCATCGTCTATGATAATTTTAGTCAGATGGTGTCGGTGCATTCAGATAGAGTCAGTAGTTGATTCGAGGCTTCCACTCTGACTCATAACACATTCGTGTGCTGGTTGACAATGATGGGTATATGTGTATATATATATATATAAAATTTCAGGTTATCAATAATGTAGTGATATTATATCGTCACGTTAGAGATGAACAGCGTACGTGTAGGTTTGCTCAACCAGTATAAATTATATTCCGGAGAAAATGTAGAAAAGATGAATATAAAATGAAAGTGATTTTTTTAAAAAGGAATTTATTAGGTATTGACATATGTTTCTGTAACAGACGGAAAACCTGTGTATCGCTGCTTGCGTAATCATATAATGTTAGCAAGTATTCGATAGCAAATGTATAATCAGTTGTCACTTCTTCAGAGATTTTGGATAAATTGGATAAAATCAGAAAAATTGAAGTATTTATATTAGTAATAGAGGAAGAAGAGATGGGATAGTATATGACAGATGGTAATTCAATTTACTGCTAAACAAGTATATAAAGGGTTTCTAATGAAAATACCACGAGTAAATGGTTCATTTTATCTAAATAAGAATGTTTGGGAGTGCCAATTTTAATCTCTACTTGACCAATTAGACAGTGGACAGGGCTGGTCATTTGGTGTAGTAGTATTAATTATAAAGTGTCAATTGAGGAAGGGGGAGATTTCGATTGCTACTGAATAACATCAATGCTAGTAGCCAGCTGGTATGTGCATTAGGGAATTGAATTAAGAAATCATAAATCTCATTTTATCTATAGCAGTTTATATTAAATGGTAAATAATAGAAGAGTTGATAGGATTAAGACTAATAGAGAATGTTAATATCAATTTTGACAACCAAACGGAGATAGAGACGGGCGTTCAATCCTGGTGGTATTTATAATATGAAAATGTAGATTTTAAGCGATGGTTACAGTATAACGATCGCTCTATTCTGTTATTTAATAAAATGTTTTTGGATTTCATAATACAAAATAATTCTACATTACATAATTTACAAAATTCCTGTCCGTGGGAATATGGGGGGGGGGGGCAGCCCCTATTTTATCCCATTTAAGGTGAAATTGTTGGTTATTTTCACGCAGCTGCCAAGCCTTGTCTGCGAGTGTTGTTACATAACGCTGGTTTTCATGTTTTATCGAGTAACGATGTCTATAAAGGCGTGATTTGAAGGAGGTGGCTGTAGATCCCACATAGTACCAATTCTGTCTATCCGATTCGATAGTACATTTGTATACAATGTTGCGTTCAAGACACTGATTGTTCAACGGACACATTCCTGGTTGGACACAGTTGCAATTATAATTTTGCGTTGTTGTATTGTCATGGATGGGTTGATGAGGTTGCTTAGGTAGGACCGGATGTTGTTTGTTGTTTTGTGATGTTATAGCTAATGTTTTACGTGTATTGTTATGTGTTGGAAGGCGTTTATACAGCCGTTTTGCTTTAAGCTTTTTTATATGTTGTTCAATATTAGGGGCGGTTGAATATGAAAGTCGAATAGTGTTAGGGTTTAAGATTTTATTATATTTATATGATGTTGGAAAGTGTTTTTTAACTAATCGAAAGAATTGTGAGGATAGATTGGCCTTAATAGAGTTGTTATAGACCGGGTTGTACCATATATACTCTTTACATTGCCTTCTGTTTGGTGGTGTGCGACTATTATTGTGTCTATTGCGGTAGTGTATTTATGGTGGTGATTCTGTGCTATTTCTACTCCTATGGGATTTATTTTGAGTGTTTTGGTGATTTTCTACTATATACTCTATATTATCTAGGTGTCCGGCTTTTCTAAGTGCATCATCATAATATTCGGCATGTTCTTTGAAGGTTTGTTGGTTGGACGACAGGCGGGAGATTCTAAGAGAAACATTTCTAGGGATGGATTTAATTATAGAGAGTGGATGGTTATAACTTGTATTTACATATTTAAGGTTCTCATTTAGTTTATGGAACGGTTTAATCGTATCTGTATTGAGATCAAAGTAACATCAAGGAAATTGACCTCTTTGAGGTTATACTGAAATGTAATATTTAATCCTAGTTCCTTAAAAAGCTTTCTGATATTTTTACGCATCCTTTCTAAATTCTGGTTATTCATATGCTTAAGTAATAGGAGCGCATCATTACGGTAGATTCCACCGTGGAGATCCTTGAATTTTCCTTGTAGTCTGTGGGTGATATAAATTCCCACAAAATCTGTTACTTCCGCCGAGTCATTAGAACCCATAGTAATATCATAATTAGAAGGTCTATCTTTGCGAACCCAGTAGCTATTATGGAATTTAACTATAGTTTTCCTCGCTTCCATAATAATTTAAATTTCAGCATCCGTAAGGTCGGAATTAGCCTTAGCGAACGAAAGAGCTTCATGTAGAGTATTAGCTGAAATTGAGGAATAATATTCATCAATATCAAACTGAATAAATTTTGATTTTGTCTTATCAGTAATGTTATTAAACCATCTTATTGCTTCATGAGTGTTACCCCATAGTTTAATTTCTACTTTAACCTTAATTTGCGGGATAATTCTGTCTAGTATATATTTGCTAATTTTGCCTATATCATATTTAGAGGGGCATATAAGTCTAATCTTAGGGTTAGTATCGAAGTTTACCTTGTGGTCCTTCAGGTTGAAGGATGGTATAGCTGGTGTTAAGGGTTGCGTTCTATCGTCAATACAAAGTGTTTTAACAATTTCACATGCCGAGTTGTTGATGTTTTTAAGTGTAGCTTCATTAGTTTTCTTGTATTTTTTATGCAATTCCTTAAGGATGAAGTTATTGTAAGTGTCCACATCCATGGTATATACGTTTGACGTTTTGTCTGCTCTAACAATAATTCCATTGGCGTATTTAGATTATTATTAATCAGTGTCTTGAACGCAACATCGTATACAAATGTACTATCGAATCGGATAGACAGAAGTGGTACTATGTGGGATCTACAGCCAACTCCTTCAAATCACGCCTTTATAGACATCGTTACTCGATAAAACATGAAAACCAGCGTTATGTAACAACACTCGCAGACAAGGCTTGGCAGCTGCATGAAAATAACCAACAATTTCACCTTAAATGGGATATAATAGCGCCCCCCCCCCCCCCCCCAACCCACGGACAGGAATTTTGTAAATTATGTAATGTAGAATTATTTTGTATTATGAAATCCAAAAACATTTTTATTAAATAACAGAATAGAGCGATCGTTATACTGTAACCATCGCTTAAAATCTACATTTTCATATTATAAATACCACCACAGGATTGAACGCCCGTC
>OZ024743.1:215970110-215992610 GCA_964016885.1 Eledone cirrhosa
AAGTTGTGATGTTGCTGTTCCACTCATATTTTTTATTTAATTTTGTTTGTAATTCTTTTATGTTTATTGCCTCTGTAATTTGTCTAAACATTGCGTCTTTTCTGTGTGTAGATTCTATTTTTATTTGTATGTTCTCTAATTTACTCTTGTGTTCTATTTTAGCATGTTGGTAGAGTACAGATGATTCTTTATTAACTTGAAGGTCTCGCCAGTGTTCATGTATCTATATTTTTGTCTCTACATTGTCCTTCAGTACATCTTATGCTATACACTACATTTCTAGTTTTACAGTTAATATGGGCGCTTATTTTACAGGTTATACATTTCTTATCTATACATGAGGGTCTTTGAAAAGGGTATGTCTTGCTAATAAGTGTTTTTACGGAGAAAGACCAGGTACCTCCGTAAAAACATTTATTAGCAAGACATACCCTTTTCAAAGACCCTCATGTATAGATAAGAAATGTATAACCTGTAAAACAAGCCCCCATATTAACTGTAAAACTAGAAATGTTGTGTATAGCATAAGATGTACTGCAGGACAATGTAGAGACAAATATATAGTGTACATAGGTGAGAGATCTCGTAGTGTAGGGGAACGGATAAATGAACACTGGCGAGACCTTCAAGATAATAAAGAATCATCTGTACTCTACCAACATGCTAAAATAGAACACAAGAGTAAATTAGAGAACATAGAAATAAAAATAGAATCTAGACACAGAAAAGACGCAATGTTTAGACAAATTACAGAGGCAATAAACATAAAAGAATTACAACCAAAATTAAATAGAAAATCTGAGAAAAACTTTATAAACAGAAAATCCTATACTTAAATAATTGTTTCTACATTAGGTACAAGGCCAGCAAATATCCAGTGCATTACTGGTACTTTATTTTATCGACCCCGTAAGGATGAAAGGTAAAGTCAACCTCGGCAGGATTTGAACTCAGATCGTAAAGGGACGTAACTATGCTGGAAAAAATGGCGTCCGACCCTCTACCGATACTGAATATATAAATATATATATATATGAGTTATTCATCGGCAATTAAATGCAAAATATATAATTTACCACTGAACTAAATTATCGGCAGTATCGGTAGAGGGTCGGACGCCATGCTTTGGAGCATAGGTGCGGCCATTTATGATCCGATTTCAAAACCTGACGATTTTAACTTTGCCTTTCATCCTTACGGGGTCGATGAAATAAAGTACCAGTAATATACTGTCATAATTGCTGGCCTTCTGCCAAACGTAGAAGCAATTATATAATAATTCAATAGTGGGTCTAACTTACGCGAACATATATAGTAGGAAAATATTTTGAAAGTTTTCAATCTCAAATACAAAGTAATTAAATGATCCTCTATATAGTCACTTACTGTACTACAATATGTAAGCTTTTCGATTCATATTTTACCTTCTTACCAAATAGTTGACACAATGCATAATGCTCTCATATACAAGTACACAATGTCTTGGTTTTTTTTGGCAAATGCCTTTTTGCAGCAGACAAATCAGAATCAATTTAAAGTGTGATAACTTATGTAAGTTTGCTCAAGTTTGACCTGACAATAACGAACAGGAAAGACAATCATAATATATAACATTGCCTTAACTAATTCAGTCAACAAAAATATGTATAATTGTGCGCTGATTCACAAGAACAGGGAAGCACATTCGCTAGAAGGTAGCTAGGACTAGGAAAATAAAATATTTTGTTTATTAACCTCAACATAAATAAAACTAAATTTAACCTCGGTAGGATTTGAACTGGGAATGCAGTGAGCAGAAAAAGGTAACGTGTTATTTGTAATACGGCGCCTTTCTAACGATACTGACAAGTAGTCGCCTATATTTCTGGTAATTATACCAATTTGAACATTTAAAATTTCCAGCGAAAGCATTAGTATAGATGTAAAGATAAAAGAGGGAAAGCCTATTCTGCCCAACATGCATTGAATAATAGTGATTTGAAGCAATTTCTCGTTTATACATCATCAGCCACTCAGCTCAAACTCCCAGATCATAAAATATAATGCCTTAAACAAAATCGATTCATTGAATAATGTTATCCATATCTGATACAATCATGTATTTGAAACTATTGAAATGCTTCAATATAATTTTAATCTAAATGTTTATTCTTATCTGCCTATTTGATCAGAAGCTAAACAACAACATAATTAGAATTGTTCGCATGAAATTTGCAAATATTTCATACTAATATACACATGTTTGAATCTATTCTGCTATTTATCGATTAATGAAATATTCCTCATAGCACTCCAATAACGTATATCTTCGAAAGATGAAGTCTAAGAGGCTAAAGTTGAAGGCGCGTGGTCTTTGTACTAAAGACAAGATTTTTTTAGGTAACAAACTAAATATGTTTGGTTGATAAGTATATGAAATAACTGACTCAGAAGCGCATAGTATTCAACAAAATCAAGAGCAAGTTTTCTTTGTAATATCGTTCACTACTCTGAGACGTCTGATATCATCAAGCAACATACTCATGCCATCATTCTAGTGTAGTCCTATGAATTGTGTTATTCGTCCCGATGAAGGACAATGAGAGTATACATCTCAATAAAATAAAATCCTTTTTCTATACGTTTTCAAAACAAAACAAGTTTTTCTATTAAATCATCAAAACACATGCATATTTGAACGGTGCTGGGAAATTCTGCAATGCCTAATTAAATATTTAATTTCTTCTTCTGATATAGGTGTATATTTATACAAGTGTTTATCTACCTTCAAACTTAATTGAAAAAGAAAATCAAAACTATTTAACACAATTCGTATTTCTCTAATTTAATTAATATTGTTTATATTATTATTAATTTTCTCTCATTTTCTTTTCTGGAACAGATTTAAAAAGGGCCTTCAATTTTTTTAGTTTTTTCTTTATTGTTTCATTACTTGAATGTTATGTGATTTCAACACCAAATTCGATGGGTATAATTTTCTTGGTGTTATTTACGTGATTATATAATATTGTTAATTGCATGATTATTCCTACTTCCACTAGATTCTAGTAAATCAAGAAACGTTCACCTCTTGAGTTCTGAAGGGATACAGAAGCAATTGAGCATCACATCACTGATTCCCATGTATTATATTGCCCTTCGTGATAAAGACATTGGATTGCAAACACAATAATGATATTCGCTGACAAAAGAATAATAAACTTTTAAGAATTATGATGAAGCCTATACAATGAGTTACCGTATTAGAAGCAACATGTGTACTAGTAACTGGTTTGTTTGCCTGTACCGCGAAAGAGAGCTACACAGTCATGATATCACATGATCATTTCTATACAATCATAGTTGCAACTGAATATGACATTGCTTTCAGAAATTATTATAATTCGTTGACCTAACCGAAGTAAATTATACCCTTTACTATCTAAACATATCTTTGTCATATTTAAAATTGAGAAATCATAGTCTTGCAAGACGGATTAATGGAGTATTAGGGAACTATTGGAAATAGGTGTCCAAATGTAATCGCACATTAATTTTCAGAAAATGTATAACAAAAGAAATCATATAGAGTATTGTTCAGGTCGACGTTCTCTTACCTTTGCCAATTCGACACATATATATATATATATATATATATATATATATACATATATATATATATGTTAGGGCTATGTGCACTCTGAGATCAAAAGGCGATGAGGTGAACTTTATCTCTCAAACATTCCAGGTCAGTAAATGTGTACTGGGGTAGTTTTTCCTTTATGTTTCTTTCTCATTTTCGTATTTGCACTTCATCATTCTCTCTCCTTTTCTGGAAGAAATTTGCTGTAACCCACCTCTAGATGAGATGAGTACCACTAGATTTAAAATCCTCAATAAAAGGTGTATACAATGCGGAGCCCCAAAGAATCAGTCTGGAGGCACGGGATCATGCATGCATTCATATATATATATATAAATATATATATGTATTATGTATATGTAAATATGGGGGGGGGGGGTATCGGTAAGGATGGGTGGTTGTGTGTGAGTGTGTGTGAAATGAGTTGGAAAAAGACGAGAAATTTAATTCATGCAAGCGTCAGTCGGCGCATATAAATACAGAAGGCAACTGCAATACTAATATGATTTTTCTACTTTTTTTATGAATGCTGCAGTCTATTATTAAGTATAAAAGTCTTTCGCTTCACTTCATTTGAAAAAAAGTTAAAAACAGTTTTGAAAGGTAAAGATATTTGAAAAGATATGTCATGTTTCAGTAATCATTTACACAACTTTGTGTTAGTTCTTATATTTATTTTATTTATTTGTATTTAGAGTAGATTTATAAATATTAGATTAAAACTGGTATTTTATTCAAATTGAACATGAACCAGAAACTGAGATGAGACAAAACAAAATGAAAAACAAATATTAAATTTATGAAAATAAGTCAAATGAAATAGACACTACATAAAGAGTGAAAATCGATTAAATGATTTCAAAAGTGCAGCTGACATTTTTCTGATTGAAAAAAAAAGTCACTATATCTATATTAAAAGTAAGTTTCAATATTGTTACATGCAACGTGTACTTATGAATAGGTTATCCAATATTTATTTTTTTTGTGAAAGACAGTATGATATGAATTGTTTGAATTCACTCCTATTTCTAGGGGATCGATAGATCACGTAGATTTTTCTCTTCTCTCGAGGTGTTTAGAGGAACAAATCTGGATATATAATATTGTCTCTCAATTTTTGTTCTTTTGGATCTGAAACGGTTTAGAATTGTCACACTTAGGGACATATATACATAGTCATACATTCATACCTTCCGACCGTCATATATATATATTTCTCTCTCTCCCTCTCCCTATATCTCTCTCTTTCACTCTCTCTCTAGATATCTCCCCCCTCTCTCTATTTATATATATATAATGTGGGGATTAGTGTGGTATGGGTAAAAAAGTGGTCCACTATGGAAGTAGGAGCTAAAGAACAAAGAAAGAATGGTAAGGGACCAGGTGGCCCATAAAGCACCAGAGAACTCGTTACTTAGCGTAGTAGAGTAGGTAATATATATATATATATATATATATATATATATATATATATATATATATATATATGTATATATATTACCTACTCTACTACGCTAAGTAACGAGTTCTCTGATTCTGATGAAATGACAGTAAATAATAACATTGAAATATTGAATGTCTGCATAACTAAAAATGTGTAGATAGCAGCTGTTTTAGGTTATGTAACTGTTATAGAAACACGTGTCAATAAATTCCTTTCAACTAAACTGTATCCATTCAAATCTTTCTATATATATGTATATGTATATATATATATATATATATATATATATATATATATATATATATATGTGTGTGTGTGTGTATGTATTTCTTGCCTCAGTGAATTAAAACATATATAACAAGAAGGCTGGTGGGAGATGGTTTTGTTTGTTTGAAAGTGGAATAGTTGTAGGAGTAACTGAATGATGGGTTGCGAATAATTTGCACGTCGTGAGGTGGGTTCAAAGCATAATGCCTCTCCACTCAACTTAGAAATTCATATATATTTAGTTTCGAAAATAATCCTCAATTATACAACAGTGCCACACATAAATCTATAATCGCAAATAAATAATGAATATATACACGCACATACACACATACCCCCTCCCCCTCACACACACATATGTATATATATATATATATACATACATACGAGGGCTGTCGTATCACTGTGAACTATGAGTTGGGTAGTGATTAAAGGGTTGTATCGGCCTGTCACGTAATATCCGTAGAATATGTAGCTGCAATCTCGGCGCTCACACCTATTGTATTTTATTTGGCGTGCTTTTGTTAACAGCTACTCAATTTTAGGCCGTCGTTTGATGGCCACTGAGCAACAAACTAATCTAATATTTCTGGTCTGGATGAGAAAATCTTCATCGGAAGCACTCGGAATACTGCATTAAATATGTAGAAATGAGACAGTATCCACCATTTTAACATTCATCATCATATTACATGGAATGTACAGAATAAACTATACAACATACTGTTGCATCCTCCATCTCTGAGACTGAACGTGATGCAACCTTCTCATGTGTTGGAAGAGCGTATCTCTGTACCGTTCGCTATGTGAGCCGAAAATGGAAGGATAACTAAGGAAATATCACAGAAGCTTGCTCCTTATTTATTTAGTTTTTGGAACCTTCTGTGTAAAACGATATTAGATGACGTTTGCTGCCAAATATCTACCTGGTTATTATTTCTGACTTTTCTATCATTACAGGAAACAATTTCGTTTTGTTTTTTATGGGCTTTATGCGAAGATGGAAGTTCATATTTATCATAAATGGCCATGTATATTTTTCCGTATGAATTATTCGCTCATATTGCTTTTAATTTCGACTATTATCAAGGATTAATGTCGCATGTTAAATTTTATAAATCTGAAAGTTACCGTTGTTTTTCGCCGCCCCATACATTGGAGTCAATCGCATGAGCGTCACATTCAATTATATCCCCGCTAGAATCCTCTGATCATCCTCACTTTAGGATATGATGCAAATGGTTTCATTGCTTTTGCTTTTTTTCATACGTCCAAATATTTGCGCAGACGTCAGCGTGAGCTTCCTTAAATTCAACTTCTGAAAAGATAAATAATCCTCCCTCCGTGTTTGAGACAAAGTTAGATTATATTCGTGCCAGCATAGATGCAGACATTTCATAATCCCCACCCCAAAGGAAATGTTAGTGGATTCGGTATAGCCACTGATTCGTATCGGACTGTTCTTTTATCGTTTTTATGATTATTCATCATTGGAGATTGCATGTGTCATCATTATTGTAGTTGATGCCAATCAAGGAATCACTAGAGAAATACGTCGAAGATACAGTTTAGCCAAGAATATCAATATGTGCAAAGGAAACACGGTCTTCCTTTTTGCTAATTACTGATATTTTATGTCAAGCGTGTGTAGATGTGAGAACTTTTTATGCCATAATTTATAATTATGCCAAAAGAATTTCAGCGTTGTACATTAAATTGTAGAAATGTGTATATACATTTCCTTGTGTATCTGTTACAATATCATTTTTGGTGAAAGGTTAACACATCTTGAAACAACGTGGTCTGACACTTTGAGATTATACTGGCAACTCTATAAAAGTTTCACAGAGGGAAAGAGAAAAAGATATTGAAACATGTTCGTTTCGTTGCAGAAAAATAATTTTCTTCGGCAGCAAACCTACCATTAAACATATTAAAGAATTGTCTATGTTTATATATATTTTATATATATATATATATATATATATATATATATATATATATATATATATATATATATATATATATATAATATATTTAGAAACACACAGATACATGCGGACACACACATATATACATGAATGCATCCGCACCCAACTGTGAGTTAAGGGTGCCAACTTCACCGGTGTTGCTCAATGAATGACTGGGACAGACTAATTCAGTTTGAACCAGACTGAACCAGTATCAGAGTTAAAAATACATTATGAAGAGAGAAGAAACATTTAGATATAATTAGTAATAAAATGTATCATACCTAAACTGTTCCTAAATTCCTCGACTACGTAGTTTCGTGGCATAAACAAAAACAATATATCAAAGATATAGAGTCCTTGCAAGGTCTGCCGACTTATCAAGAGGATACCTCATTTTACTAGTCTCAAGAACGCGTCTACACGACGTGAGAAAGAATCCCAAAAGGCGGAGGGGGAGACAGTCACGCGATATAACGGTCGAGAAACAGAGCTAAGCCTCTTATAACCACGAAGAAAATACCACGGAGGCGGAGGGGGTATTCATATCGAGGCCGTAGAAGAGGTAGTGAAGAAGGCGAGAAGTATGAGTAATGGAAGCTTTCCAGTTGTCCCCACACTTCAAAGATTGCTCGACCAGAGGGAGTTATTAATATATTTAGAAACACATAGATACATGCGGACACACACATATATACATGAATGCATCCGCACCCAACTGTGAGTTAAGGGTGCCAACTTCACCGATGTTGCTCAATGAATGACTGGGACAGACTAATTCAGTTTGAACCAGGCTGAACCAGTATCAGAGTTAAAAATACATTATGAAGAGAGAAGAAACATTTAGATATAATTAGTAATAAAATGTATCATACCTAAACTGTTCCTAAATTCCTCGACTACGTAGTTTCGTGGCATAAACAAAAACAATATATCAAAGATATAGAGTCCTTGCGAGGTCTGCCGACTTATCAAGAGGATACCTCATTTTACTAGTCTCAAGAACGCGTCTACACGACGTGAGAAAGAATCCCAAAAGGCGGAGGGGGAGACAGTCACGCGATATAACGGTCGAGAAACAGAATATATATATATATATATATAAAAACTTTGAAGAGCAGTCAGACAAAATATATCCAATTTTTCTTCTCCTTACTCCGTTGAAATTAACTAGATAAATAATAATTTAAACGGAGCTAAGTTTAAAATGTAACTTTGAAGAAATAACAGATAAATGTCACACAATATCCTCTGTGTGATAACATTGACCTAGTCTTTCCTGTTAGCCCGTAGAAATTAACTAGACATATATATTAGACTGTAAATAAATCCCCTTTTTGTACTGTTGACCATGTTATTCTCCACTTTCTCTCTCTCTCTCTCTCTCTCTCTATATATATATATATATATATATATATATATATATATATATATATATATATAAATGGAGTCTGCCGCCGTGTTGAGAAAGGCAAGTCTACTAATCATGTAAGTACTCTTAAAAATATGTAACATCCCGACCAGTAATACAACGATGACATAACACGCATTTCATTGAGTGGAGCAACTTTGCAATCTGTACAATTTTTCGCAAAGTCAGCGAACAAAGATATCTGGGCTATCAGCAAAATTGATTTTTTTTTAATTTTTATTTCAGCGGAATTAATACAATATTACAATTCTCTGAATGGAACATCTGTAGACGCACGATTGACGGTGGTTTCGAAATCATTCTCCCTTATAAAGTTGTAACTCAATCAATTCCCTGCAATCATGAAAAGTGCAAGTTTCAAATTCCCTTAATTATGTTAGGTATCATTCTGTTAACTTGGTCCTATTTAGTATCGGTTATTAACTTACATGTGCCATTGTGCTGTGTTTCCCCCTGCTATCGGTATGCTTTCTTCTTTTTTGTTTCTTTTTGCTCTCCTTTTTTTCTTTTTTCTTTCTTTCTCTCTGTACGCTATCGCTTCTTTCCCTCATGGCTTTTTGATAGATAAAAGGCTATTGGTACGTTCCGGATAGATGTATTATCTATAATGCGCTGAAACATCTGCAACGCGTGGTAGACAACTGATAAAGGGAAACAGTCTATCTCCTTCTCTTTTGTTTGTGTCGCCTTACTCTCTAACACTCGTTATCAGTAACAACACAACTCAGTCTCTCTCAATCCACACACATATATATGTATATATATATATATATATATATATATATATATATATATATATATATATATATATATATATATATATATATATATATATATATATATATATATATATATATATATAGAGAGAGAGAGAGAGAGAGAGAGAGAGAGAGAGAGAGAGAGAGAGGGAGAGAGCGAGTGAGACAGAGACGAATGCATTACATAATTCTATATGTTTATATTTATGTTGCTGACATCCATATAAATCTCTTGACGGAGTCAATGTGTCTGGTTATTATATATGTGGCTTACAGCGGTATATCGAAATGAACCATTTATCAAAATCTGAAGAATTCTCAATATGTTTACAATTCTGTTTACATGTGTTGTTTTGTGGGTTTTTTTGTTATGTATGAATTATATATGTTTATAACTAAAGGCAAGAAAATATGGTAAATATATGGGTATATATTCTTCAGACATGAATAATTACATATTCAATTGGAGTATAATACATAATGCACCGAATAAAAATATGCGCTTTCTTTAAACATATCAAGTGAACTGTTACCCGTTAATTATATTTGTGTATAGGTGTATATATGATGTTGAATTTTAATTTTATATTGTTCATGTATTATATTTTATCTTTGCTTCCATATCATTTTACATTCTCTTTATAATATGAGCATACTATCTCTTCAATACTGCTCTTCTTGATGCCAATATTCTAGGAGAGAAATATAATTCATCAGTGCGTCAGATAGAATGGCACTTATGGTTAAAGGTGTTCCGGGTCTCTGCGTTCTAATTTCAAATCGCAGTGAGGTAGGTTTTCATTCTTCAGAGATTTATTATAGATATCAATTCATGGCCTAAGATATGCGAAATTGATAAAACTCCAAATATGATAGATAACTTTATCAGTTTGGTTCATTGCAGTCCGACAACAAATCTAAGGTGTCTATGATGTTAATCTGTATCTAACTTTGCATTTCAATAGAACAGCATTCTTGCGGTTAAGAATGGAGACATGAATAAACAAGATTTCAATTGGGCTTTCGGTTTGGAAAGAGTATTGCCAGATGGAAATCCATATTCGTACGACATACGGAGGAGAAGGAAACTTGGAGTTATATCATGATCATTCAGACTACTACAAAATTGAATGGAAGCTATTCGTTGTTGACATGAAAAAGAATTATGATTAAAATTCAACCTTCTAGCTTTATCAACCCACGATACTTTAGATTTGAGTTTAACGTAGAGGTATTATTTTTCACCACAAACGACAATGTAACGTAACCAGTCGGTTGTGACATGGATGTAGAGCACATCATTCACCATAACAGTTAGTCAGATGGTGCGGGCAATTATTGTTTCAATTTGAACAATTTCCGTATTGTATGCCTGTCAATAACCTAAGGAATTTGGGACAATTGTATGTATATATATATATATATATATATATATATATATATATATATATATATATATATATATATATATATATATATATATATATATATATATATATATATATATATAGAGAGAGAGAGAGAGAGAGAGAGAGAGAGAGGTGTGTATATATATATATATAAACAATTTGTAATACAGATTTGTTCAGGATTTCTATTCTTTTAAAATTGTTTCTCATTTAGTAGTTCCGCTCAATTTATATTCAATATTAAATTTCTCAAATTCATCATCAATACTTTTAGAACTTCACAGTTTTATCTTTTGATGTACATAATGTTGAATACATATAAAGCTGTATATTTATAGTAATTGAGTTTCCGTTGACATTACCGTCAGAATTTATGTTTATATATCAACAGAAATGGGCGTTGTTTAGTTCCTGACTGTGGTATGATATATTTAATTTAGGATAGTAATGTGATGACTATTACTTCGATTATGAATCGTTGAATTTGTATTGAATTATGTAGATGGAAGGTGTATTTTGGCTAATTACTTCTTATCCAGTTTTGTTGTGTGTTACGTGCTGTAATGTAGAATTATTCGATCTTTGCAAGTACATGAAAACAGTTTTGCAGGCCAAATATCGGGCGAATTCGTGACAGTTTCAACGATTAGCATCGGGTTCATGAAGTATATTTATTTTTAATATTTTGTAGTGCAATGGATTGGCAATATCGGCAGACCCACAGACATCCTGCTTTAGGCGTAGAGTTACGCCCTTTTACGTTCTGAATTCAAATCCCGCCGAGTTTAGCTTTACCTATCTTACATACAGGTTCAATAAAATTAAGTACCTGTCAGGCGCTTGTGTCAAGTTTATCGACTTTCCGTTTCCCCAAACGTTACTGGACTTTTGCGTAAATCAGATACCCTTATTAATATCTAGTGTATGGATGGAATATTGACAGTATCTATATAGCGTTGGACATGACAGCATGCTTTGCAAAATAGTATTCCAATACTCCATCAAGGTCAGTTTTTATTTTCATCCTAACGGGAGTGAAACAAATATAGTACCAGTAATATACTATGGTCGATTTAATCGACGCCCCTCCCCCTCGCAAACTACGTTCCCCTCCCGAAAGAATGTTAATCTTTTGCCTGAATCAGAAACCAAGATTTATTTTTCTTTTGTATGATGTATCTTTTATATGGATGTGGTTTTCGTTTTAAGTGTCTGCTTTTTTTTATTCTATTGAATTCTTAATATTTTCTGTCTTTAAGGAGGAGCATCCAAATAATCATTCAATAAAATAATTTACAAACGGCCATTCTATATCTGTGGACATTCATTGAGTCCTGAAACATTCATGTATGTATCTATATCTATTGAAAGAGAAGTATGTGTTAATTTCTATATTGCAATATCTACGTCACGAAATTAATCTGTTACAGAGTGTTGCATTTTATCAATGAGCTGTACCTTTTCTTTAATTTCTGGAATTCTTCCCGTGTATCCTATGCGACAAATATAACTCCCATATCTAGGGCGGTTTAAATACCTGAGAACCATGGACGATTTCTCTTCAGTGGTCTCTGTCCTTCATCATTGCCACTATGTTACGCGTCTCCTGAAGACAAGTGTCTGTCCTGAGATCATCTTTATATATCATTATCTACTTCTATCTTCCTGTGTGTTCCTGTAGGGTCTCCTACAGGACCACTGAATGCTGTATCACTTCTGAATGTTATTGAGCTTGTACAACTAAACTCAGTCTCTTCTGCATCACTTTCGAGCTGGTTTTTGGGAGGCTCCCATACATTTTTGTGTTCTTCATCCTTAATGCGTATCGGGTAATGTTCTTCAACATCATCGTGTTTCACTTGGTAAGTGTCGGATTCTCAAACCCGTAGAGCAGTAAATACATACTCAAGTGATGAAATGACGGATCTTCAGTCCTACGTTCACACAGACTTCAAGCTCTGACAGGCGGTCCAGGCTTTGTTCCTCCTTACTAATATACATGATACAGAAGAGCAAAAAGAGAGCCCGCTACAATATTTTATTTACATTTCTAGACACATATATTCAGTAATAAATCAAGTTTCATCATATTCGTTTACCTCATGGATAAAAATATATATCGATATGTACATGGAAACAACAGATACATATTTCACTGGCAAAATCCCTAACGATATGTGCCTTTAATCATTCTTCATCAAACGAATCATTAGATAACTAGGTCCATATATAAATGTCTATACTTGATATGAATAGCAAATATCAAGACAGTAGCAAAATGCCAATGATGAACTAACTGCATAGAACAGCAATTAAATTCACACTAAAAAAAGTAGTCTAACTAAAAATAGAATGGAAAGAAAGAACGAGAAAGAGGACACAATCAGAATGGTGAGAAACAAAATGATGCGGATGATGTGCATGGTTTTTATCGGGAATGAAATATTCTGATTAGCCGATTTCAGATCTCAAGTGATTTATATTAAACAGGTATTATCCGCTGTGTTTAAACATATGCAAGGAAGATTCTATTCATTGATAAACAATAACATTTTATATGCAGGATTTTAAGTAAATACGAAAACGTAGAATGTAATAATGCGTCTAGTTGTTTCATTGTGCATGAAGGTTTATTGAATCATTTATGGACGGACGTAAATAGTAATGTTGCCGAGTTATGTAATGCCGTGTATGATTATTGCTCTGTGAATGTTTCTATTACTTACTCATTGCCCAATATTTATCTTGTTTATCGAATCAGATATACTTGTTTCTGAGAATACCAAAGTATCGGAAAATGAATATATTTCCTATGACATTGGCATTTGCCATGCGTTCAATGTGAAAGCAAATAGAAAATCCTTCAATCATTGTTATAATATTTGAAATGTTATCACGATTTTGTCTTTTACATAAAAAAACGTAAACATTTCGTTAAGAGTTGCGTTTATGCATACATGTGTGCTTAAACGTGATATGTTGAATGTCTTTTGTATTTATTGTTTAGGCTATATTTACTTAACTCTTGATGAAAACCGCATACATAACTATATATGTACCTAATGAAATTATATCACACATAATTATAAAATTGTTCTATTGGTTTGTCGGTCTAAATGACGCAAGAGTGAATAGCTAATATATTTGATTAATATGTTGCAACATTTATGTTTGATAATCCGTGTATTAGATGTAGCAATTTCCAAGTTTTCCATGTTTTCGAGTATGGCTACTGGACACGTATTCTACTTACTTTTATTGTTCAGATATAAAATTACTTCTGCAACAAATAAAATAAAGTTTCTAATTTGTCACTACAGATTCAACTTGAATTATATCACTAAATATCTTCCTATATTATATTCTTCCATACGTGTCGGTAGAAATCCATATTTATATTTATCGAATGAATGCATATTGCTATCATTCTTTACATTTCTTATTTTCCTATTCGAAAACAAATCTTTTGTTTTGTTATGTGTGCCTCACTGATAAAATGAATTTCCATTCACGCAAATATGTTTTAACCATCACAACTGAAGTTAATATAATTAATGGGAAGACTGCACCGTATCGACGTAATGTTTTCTAGGAAAACTGAAAATTTGTACCGGAATGACAGCAGTTTTTAACATATTATCTGATGTGACAATAAATGAGACTTTTTCTATTCATTGACTTAAAAAAGGGTGCTATATGAGAAATGAGTATTTTATTAACTGCTAAACTAATGGTTTCAATTATAGTTTTGATTTTATGTCATCACCTGCTTCTATGGTTTCTGTGAAGGGATTTGTTATATGAGAGGGCAATAAACAGTGATTTAATTAAACAATAGAAGAGATATGTAAGAACCGTATTGTTTTTTTACAGATTTATTAAACTACATGAGAATTAAAGACATATTCTGATAAGGTGATCAAATACATAAGTGTATAGCCACAAGGAAAGCATCGAAGCAATTTCCGATATCGATTGATAATTTCAGACTCTCTATTTTTCTCCAACAGGCCATTTTCAAAGCACGGCATAGATATTTCTCGTTCAGCTCATTATATTATTTTCTTTTGATTTGATCGATCTTCAATATTATCATGTTTGTCGACAATATAACAAACAAGATATCGTTTATGTATTTGTTTATATTAAATGCAGCTGAAATTTAGACGCATAGATCAATGTAAACATATCTTATACGCATACTAAAATACGTAAAACCTCCAGCTGCATTAACATCAGTAACAAAACAATACCGACAAAAGAAATCATCAAATATACAGGCAACTCTCATTATGAGGTCAAATATAGATAAACAAGGATATCTTATTAAATTCCATATCGATCAATGAACAGCACAGCAACATTCAATTTTTATGTCCACTCTTATATACACAGACACGCAACTACACAACGACACAAACACACACTTACAAACATATTTATCTACGTATATATGCGTGCAGATTTATATTATATATACGGATTTGTATAGGAGGAGAATTGGCAAATCCTTAAGAGAGAGATTGAAATAAACGTTACAATAATTACTTTCGATCTATCTCTTCTGCGATCAAAGCCTGCTGAGATCTACTTCAACTTATGTCCTCTCAAAGTCTATAACATACAGCACCCTTTCATGGCAGTGTATTCGTAGAATTTTCAGTTCGTCCGATGAGGAGCTTTGTGTTTTCATTTAGTTCTTTTGGTCTAAGTACACATCTCGCTGCGCCCTACTTGAGTGACAGAATTGATCCGTCGCCCCGTTTACCACCACTATGATTTTAATGGAGTTCAACCTGCTGCAATCATCTGGCAAGGTTTCTGGTTAGACGATGTCATGTGAATGTGCATGTCTGTATACTTCTGTGCATGTTGGTAGATATAACTTGGAGAACAAGCCAATTGTTTACTATGTGAAATATTCTTTAGTGTATACTCATTCGTATTCAAGGTTTCATCGGTGGTCATGCACCACCACGAAAACACTTTAACATAGGTATAGGATAAAAGTGGCGGTGGATTGGCCGTATCAGTAGAGCGTCGATTAAAATGATTTGCGGTATACGGTTACCTCCCTTAACGTCGAGTTTAGCTTCGCCTTTCATGCTTACGGGTTCGAAAATATAAATTACCAGTAGGGTACTGAAGTGGATTTCACCAAATTCATTTTCCCTCAAAATTGTTGGCGTTGTGCCTAAATGAGAAACCATTATCATCATTATTGTTATTAATCGCAACGTATTTGCTCTGGGAGATTTTATACCGGCTCGATACTAAATTAGCGATCCATAGCCAATGCCTCTAAGGTACTTTCGGTTATTCCTTCTCTTTAAAATTGTCAACACTCTCCTTAGAATGTCTCTTCAAACTGTACATACTTTATCGTATATGGGTGTGTATTGCTAACACGGTCATGCTTCACCAGCTACAGTTCGAGCAGAAAACGGACCACGTCGAAGCATCTGCTCATGACAACCTTCAAGTTATCGGAACTGTGGAAACAATTTTCACAGCGATGAAATAATAGTGAGTATTGTCAAAATATCCTACATTGTCTCCACTACAGCATTTTTGTAGGTGACGCCCGCAGAAGCCACAGGGAACGGCTATTGCAATGCGTGTGCACTCACCAAGAAGTTGACTGCTTGATGAAGTGCCCATTGATTAGAGCTACACGCCGCTGTGTGATTGTGAAGAAACCGGAGGCAGGCAATATCCTGGTGCAAGTTGAATGACATTTGATTTCATTACTTTTCTGATAGTAGCTTCCATAGAGCTAAAGCAACGAGTGATGAAGCAAAAGTGGAAAAAAAGGTTTTCAGAGTTAATGTTAAATACAGACTAAACTCAATATAGAAATTAAGATAAAAGGCAACGTTAATCGCAGAGGGATGTGAATTTGGAACACTAATAGCTGGAACCATTAACACAAGGCATTTTCATATGCTCTAACGATTCTGGCAACCTATCGAGCCAGCCACCATCAATAAAATACAGGCCACATATCATCCATGTGGAAGTTGTAAAATGACAGGAATAAATGTTGAAAGGGTTTCAGCTAGTACTTCAATGCTTTTAATATTTCTCCATATATAAATCAATAATCATATCAATCGCTCTAATAGTGGGTTTTAATAATTACTCTTCATTTTAAGTTGTTTTAAATGTACCTTACACCGAATTGAAAATAAAATTTAAGTGTTAAAATATAGCTGAATCAAAAATCTATTACAGAAAGCTTTTTAAAACTTATATCTTTCGTTTGGGATAATTTGTAAATGGAAAGTTTTAGTTGGTCTCTGAATTATTTTTAGTGTTTTGCAATTAGCATATCGATCAAATATTTTATTTTACCCACGCATTAAACACGATTATTATTTTGCATATTTATCGGTTGACATCTTGTGATAGTGAGCCGAAACACTCTCACTTGTAACACCCAAAGACAAATCTCACTGCAAAGTGCGTTGGTTTCGTAAACAGGTTATCGTTGCTCCTGTCAACACCAGTCAAACTTTCATCCATTGTGCCGAGCCGCACCCTCATAATCAATGGTCGTTACATGACGTCGGAACCCAATGCGAGTCAGAAATGAGTTAGCACAGCCTTCCAGACTGATGCATGCCTAATTGCCCCAGAGCATGTCAGACACCAACGAAACTAGAATAGCATCGAATGCTATTCAGCCTACAGAGAATGAAGTATTCCCTTGATCCTCACCAATTCAACTTCCTACAGTCTGCATCACACAAAGTCACCAGCACAATTAAGGACACTTGCAATCAATCGAATTATATATATATATATATATATATATATATATATATATATATATATATATATATATATATATATATATATAGTTATACTTGGGGAGGGTCATATTTGTGTAATAGTATTGCCCGAATTAATAACAGAACACTGTTTGGTTGGTTTTCGCTTCTGTGTCTTTTGTATCGGTTAATTTAATTTATTCGGTCCTCAATGTTGCCATTGACTGACCAACGGTCAAAAATACAGATAAAATATACACACACACACATATTTATAGTCTATCAAATTCTTTCGTTTCACATCTGCAACATCGTCAGTGGTGCTATTATGTTCTATAGAACTTAGTAGGCCAAGGCTAAACAGAACAAAATGAATGGAATAACAACACCCAAACAAACAACGCTGACCTAAGAGAAGTATAAATAAAAGAATAAATAAATAAATAAATAAATACATACACGAGCACAATAACAACAAACACATATAAACACACACGAGTAAACTAAGATATAATACATTAGACAATACACAGTCACCCAAACAAGAACACTATAGACACACGCAAACGCATGCGCAGGGAAGACAACAAAATAAAAAAATAAATAAATAAATAAACAGACTAAATAAAGATGGCGTAAGCATATAATAGCACCACTGACGATGTTGCAGATGTGCAACGAAAGAACTTTGATACACTATATATATATGTGTTTGTGTCTATATTGTATCTGTATTTATGACCGTTGGTCAGTCAATTGCAACATTGAGGACCGAATAAATTAAATTAACCGATATAAAAGACACAGAAGCGAAAACCACCAAACAGTGAGTGTGTTCTGTTATTAATTCTGGCAATACTATTACACAAATATTGCCCTCCACAAGTATAACAATATTTGTTTCGACACACGATTTCATTACAAAATTTGATGAATTATTTCACGTTTCCCCTTCTATCTGGAGTTGCGACAGATAGACAGTATTAGAAAGACCAATGGATGCATCACTTTTCTCGGTCCGATTTGACAAAGTCGACCGACTGTTATATATATATATATATATATATATATTTATATATATATATATATATATTTATATATATATATATATATATATTTATATATATTTATATATATATATATATATATATATATATATGTATATATATTTATATATTTATATATATATATATATATATATATATATATATATATATCATAAAACATGTCTATAGAATCACCAGATAAAATATATACCATTTCCTCTCCCAATTAGCATAATTAACTATATCAAAAATCGAATAGACCAGGCTATAAGAATATGGCTTCTATGAAGAAATCTCCAACAAATAACCGAAACAAGCCCTTCGCGTCGGCTACGACGGAATATTTATCGAATATTTCGACAGCATAATCGCCCAGATAGTCAATTAAACAGAATTAGGTGTAAAATAAACTAGGAGAAAAGAGAATACATTTATTTACCTCTACCATGGTTTCGTCCGCATTTTGAGATTTCCAATATCTTCGGAAATTCGAGCATCGGACTCTTCAGGAGTTTGCTCTAATCTAGACAATAAATTTTCCAAAGTGATCGCGCCAAGAATACATTCAAAAATGGCTAAGAATCGTGAAGTAGCAGCGGTCAGGTTGGAAGGAGTGTGGTAGTTACTTATGGCTGGTGGCTTTTTGCTAGAAAGCACAGCACAATACAGCCAAATTTGTATCTCAACCTAATGGGAGATTATTACATATAAAGGTTTATATATATATATATATATATATATATATATATACATATATATATATATACATATATACATATACGTGTTTTGCAACGGGTCACTTTGTGGCTCAATGAAAAGTTTATAAATTAAATGATCAGAGCTATATATCATAAAACATGTCTATAGAATCACCAGATAAAATATATACCATTTCTTCTCCCAATTAGCATAATTAACTATATAAAAAATCGAATAGACCAGGCTATAAGAATAAGGCTTCTATGAAGAAATCTCCAACAAATAACCGAAATAAGCCCTTCGCGTCGGCTACGACGGAATATTTATCGAATATTTCGACAGCATAATCGCCCAGATAGTCAATTAAACAGAATTAGGTGTAAAATAAACTAGGAGAAAAGAGAATACATTTATTACCTTTACCATGGTTTCGTCCGCAGGGCTTGTTTCGGTTGCAAATTAGTAATTTGCAAACACAGAATTACTACTGATTTTTGACAATCACTTTGACCATATATGGAATTACCCCTTGAGAAGATCGGCTATTTAAATACCAGGATAAATTTTCATTTAGTCCAGAATTAGCCGTCGAAACGGCTTGAGCTCAGCTGTCGGGGTCTTACTGGGTCCTATTACCCACTCTACTACCTCAAGTATTGAGTACTTTGGTGCGTTATGGTCCACCTGGTTCCTTACCACATTTCCTTCGTTTATTTAGATATATAATTATTTATATATATATATATATATTTATTTATATATATATACATATTCATTTATATATATATATGTTTATTTATTTATATATATATATATATATATATATATATATATATATATATATATATATATATTTATTTATAAATATGTATATATATATTTATTTATAAATATGTATATATATATTTATTTATAAATATGTATATATATATTTATTTATAAATATATATATATATATATATATATATTTATATATATATATATATTTATATATATATATATATATATATATATATATATATATATATATTTATATATATATATATATATATATATAAGCCTTCGATAACGAATGACCATGGGTTTTGAATCAAACTTATTCTCTGAGGCACAAGCCTAGGCAATCTGATTTATTTCTGAAGAATAGCCGTTTCCCATGTATACTAGACTTCTCTATCCACGGCAAATATGTTGTCCAAAGAAAGATTAAATGCTGAATCAGCTTGGCATCAATGACGTAATGTACTCATTTCTACAGCTTAGTGAGCTTAAACAGCGTGGAATATAATGACATGCTCCACGATTAAATGCATTACACTACGCGCAACCACACCTATGTATATCGAGTGGGTTAATCGGGCGGGTGCTCTATGGATTAATACTGGATGTTGGTTTACAAACACACCGAACATTATAATAAATGTTCGGTGAAACCATACGTACATATATATATGTGTGCATGTATGTATATATATATACATACTACTGTACGTCTGTCTACATATATGTATGTACGTGTGCATACTTATATATATGTATATACATATATATGTATATATATATATATATATATATAAAGTAATTCCGTCGGAAAAGTCCAGGAAAAAAGAGTGCTCTGTGTATGTAAACAGAGCTTAATAGTTATGTAATAAATATTTATTACATAACTAAATATATATATATATATATATATATATATATATATATACACACACACATATATATGTAGATATATATGTATACGAGTGCATGTGATTGATTTGTGCACGTATCTATTTAGATGTGGAAGTATCTATATACACGTAATAGCAGACCCCCGCGTACAGGCAATAGCGCATGCATACATAAACTTACTCACAAAACACAAACAAACACTCATACGTGCGTACACACACACACACACACACATATATATATATATATATATATATATATATATATATATATATATATACTTGGGGGTGGTCATATTTGTGTAATATTGCCAGAATTAATAACAGAACACACTCACTGTTTGGATGGGTTTCGCTTTTCGCTTCTGTGTCTTTTATATCGGTAATCTAATTTATTCGGTCCTGAATGTTGCCATTGACTGATTAACGGTCAAAAATAATACAGATACAATATAGACACAAACACATATATATAGTTTGTCAAAGTTCTTTTGTTGCACATCTGCAACATCGTCAGTGGTGCTATTGTTTCCTCCCGTTGCATTGTATTTTCTACGCCAATAGCACCACTGACGATGTTGCAGATCTGCAACGAAATAACTTTGATAAACTATATATATGTGTTTGTGTCTATATTGTATATGTATTATTTTTGACCGTTAGTCAGTCAATGGCATCATTCAGGACCGAATAGCTTAGATTATATATATATATATATATATATATATATATATATATATATATATATATATATATATAAAGAATGAATAATAACAGGTAGACATCATAAAAAAGGTAATTTATTCCGTTTCCACCGTGGTTATACAGCCTAGTTATGCTATGTGCAAATTTATAACTATTTCCAAAACTCAATTATCATATGCTGTTACCACTGTATCCTCAGAGCAGAATGGTTAAAATGTAAAATGTAAATCGCCTTAAGGGAATTATTGGGGAAGATAGAGTAGAAAAGGAAGAGAGAAGGAAAGGGACAGGGAGAGAGAGAGATATGCAGAGGTTGGAGAAGTGGTTTGTAGAATACAGATATCTTAATCAAAATGTTGTGGTAGGGGTTTCATTATACTGCTTACTCTCGAAGCGACAGCCTTAAGCGATGCGTTGATAGTTAAGGTTGGAATTATGTATTGCCACAGAGGGTAGGTTCTTAGAGGTGGAGAGGGAGAGAGGTGGACTGAGGGCGAACGATAGATAGAGAGAGAGAGGGGGGGTGGAGAGAGAGGAAGAGATAGAGAGAGGACAGACAAAGTTATGGGATGGGTGTACATTGAGTTCATAGTTGTAGGCTACAATTTGCAGTTAAGTATCGATTTATAGTGACAAGCAGGGTATTGTCTTGTAGTGTGGGGGATATAGTTAAGAATTTGTTATTGAGAGAAGGTAGTTAGC
>OZ024743.1:216000110-216015110 GCA_964016885.1 Eledone cirrhosa
ACCTTTTTATGATGTCTACCTGTTATTATTCATTCTTTATCTCCATTCCGGAATACAGAAGGATCAGTAACTGAGTTTCTTCAACTATTCTTCCATAACTCGTTGAGTAACCCCTCACCGTACGTCAACACTATCCCGTGTAGTAATTAACCATTACTGCATCCAGGATAATCCTATACCTGATATATATATATATATATATATATATATATATATATATATATATATATATATATATATATATATATATATATATGTATGTATATGTATGTATGTATGTATGTATGTATGTATATATATATATATATATATATATATATATATATGTATATATATATGTATGTATATATATATATACTAGACATGAAAAATGCGCAAGCTCAAAAGTGCCACAGAATGTTATAATAAACCTTCAAAAGTGTGGGACTAGAGTTGTTGCTAAAAAATATTGTAATCATTATATATCGTACATTCTGTGGCATCCTTTATAAAAATAGCTTAAACCAACGAAGCCTTTATTTTTACGCTATTTCACTTAGTTAATTCTTAGAGTGTAACATATAAAAATATGATTTACAACTATAAAATAAATTAATTAATATAATAACAGAGCTGCGGAGCTGAAATTTAGGAAATAATGGAGTATCGGATCCTGAGTTGGAGCCAGTCAATTTTTGGCCGACTCTGCAGCCCTGTATAATACATTTCATATTAAAGTTATTAATAAACCTATTTTACACTTCATGCAAATTACCATGAGATATTGATATTAGATATAAGATACAGCGCAATATCTACAGCTGTAAAAGTACGAAAGCGAAGTAATAATAAGTGGCTTAAGGTAATTCCAATATGAAAGTTTGTAGTGATAAAAATTTGATAATGCAATACGATTGTTAAAATTATAGTTCTATGAAAATGTAACAATAGATAACTAAATTATTTTACTATTAGTATATTTAAGAAATTATCATTATAGATTTGATCGTTCATATAAGCATCATATTAAGTTTCAACACAATTATTTTGTTACTATGAGTATATGATAATAATATTACGTAATTATTTATAGCTGTTATTACATTAAACATAGATGTATTTATTTTTATATGTTACACTCTAAGAATTAACTAAGTGAAATAGCGTAAAAATAAAGGCTTCGTTGGTTTAAGCTATTTTTATAAAGGATGCCACAGAATGTACGATATATAATGATTACAATATTTTTTAGCAACAACTCTAGTCCCACACTTTTGAAGGTTTATTATAACATTCTGTGGCACTTTTGAGCTTGCGCATTTTTCATGTCTAGTTTAATATTTTTTTAAGGCAACGCTTGTAATAACTCTAGTTAAACAGGATATATATTAATAATAAATTATCGTTGTAATGTAATTAGATTATGTAATTGTTATTCTAAATTATCTTATAAATATTAGTGTAAGATGTATAAAAATATTTTCAGACTTTTAATATAAACAACTACAAAAAACAATCAATATTAAATCAATATATTATACATAATAGAAAACATAAAATAAACAATACAAAAACAAAATATTTACATACAATTGCAATTATCAGTGTATATACATTTTCTTTATATTCCCTGAGCAAATTAATAAGATTTGTTTTTATTGTACATAATTTGATGACTTGTTGGAGTGTATTAAAAGATAGCAACAATTTGTGATTAAATTGTTATCTTAAGCAACTCACTTTTTAATAGTTGTTGGCTGAGCGAAATTGTAAAAGCCTATGAGCAAATATAAAAAAAAATACACAAACAACATTTCCTTGTGTTATTACAACATTAGATAAAATAATTGAGCAATGTCGTTATATTTTGCTCTTATTGCACATTAATAGTGTTTCTATTTTTCGGCACAAATCCATTACGGCAGTCCATTACTGGTACTTTATTTTATCGAATTAGTAAGTATGAAAGTCGAAGTTAACCTCGGCAGGATTTGAACTTAGAATGCAAAGGACCATAACAATACTGCAAAGCATGGTGTATGACGCTCTACCAAAACTTGTGTTGAGCTGGTCATTAATTTATGGTGGTCGTGCGTGGAGTAGAGCAATCGCTAGTTGACATATTATGAACAAAACATTTTTATTTGCCGAAGAACATATTTTCAATACTGTTTGTGAATGTGACGAAGGAAATACATTCTGATATGGAACAGTGTACAAAGTGTGTCTGTGAATAACATAATGTTACCTCATGTTGTTGTCAAGACATAATGGATTTCGTATATCCAGTTAGAAGATGAAACCTAGCCATCTCGGATTAGTTATATTTCATGCCATGTGTAAACGTGTTTGAGGATAGCAAAATATGCGTGTTTCTTGTCTGGAAACTTTCTGCTAAACTGATTGGTTTCGTTTTTGGCACTATACAATACTCATCCAACAGATAGCTGTATTGGATCCTTGATTGGTTAATATTTAGGTGAGGGTGCTTGATGCAGAGTTAGTGCAAAATGGATCAATGAGTGTAATAATAATAATGATAATAATAATGAAAATATTGTGTACAATGCTGAGGTGCACTACAACTCATCAAAAGTGCATATATAATACATAGGGTAATATAAAAACGTCAGGAAAAAAGAACAGTGCATGAGTCATGATATACACATATGTGCATGTGTATGGAAGGGGGACATCAGGTGTAGTTTTGGTGTATTTCGGAATGTATGATGGTTTTAAAGGATGCAGTGTGTCATCAGCTAACAACTGATGCAGGAAGTTTGTTCCATCCTTCAGCAACTCTGAGCATGAAGAAATATTTCCTAAAGTCATGGGAGCTGTGTTGTTTTCTGACTTTGTAGGCATGTCCACGTGTTAGACACATGGAGATCAAAAAGGTGTTCGGGGTTGTTGTTGGTCGGATGGTTAATAACTTTGTGGGTGTTTACCAAGTCCATTGCCAGAGGGAAGCAAAATATTCAGGGTATGGTAGGTGTCTGATGGAGGGTATGCGCTTGGTTGCATGTCTCTGAACAGTTTCCAGGAGGTCAATGTTCTGAGCAAGATAGGGGTTCCAGACTGATGACGCGAACTCCAAGTGTATTCGTACCATAGATGTATACAGCTTTAAATAGATGGCTGGAGAGCAGCTAATGAAGGTCTTGCTGATTGATGCCAAGTCAATCTTAATAAATTGACTGATTTATCTGTTCACTACTGCTAATCCACCGCTGTTTGTACAATTTTTTAGATAATGTCAATTTGAGCTTGAATCATTGGCGTAATGAAATTTGAAAAGATTATAAGCAAATCTTTTTTAAAATACACAGACAACATTTAACTGCATCGTTGCAACATTAGATCTAATAATGGAGCAAAATTTGTGCAGAATTATTGTTTGTGCAATAAGATATTTTTTTTTCTCCTATTGTTGATTTAAATTTCATATGTCGATTATTATAGTTGAATTAATAAAAAAATTAAATATTACATACAAATAGTTTAACATAATAATAAAAAAAATAATCCAACATAATAATAATAAAATAATTTAACACAAAACAAACAATATAGACAAATATACAAGTAAATATGATACAACCAATATTATAAGCATGTTATATAAATAAATCTTGTAATTTAATATATAATAGTTAATAATTACTTTTACAAAAGCATATTATATTGGCAAATGGACAAGTAACTATTAACTAGATCATTCATATAAAAGTAAATAAAGGTTACAATCAATATTGGAAGGTGCATTATAAAGATATGTAAATAAAAAACGTTATAATTTATTTTAATATATTTTTAAAATATAAGACTAAAAAAAAATTTTTTAAAGAAAGCATAAAATACAAAACAAAATATAGTTGACACCACACAATGTGCAGATATATAATTTTAGTCAGCCATATTAATCCAAAGTATTAGAGGATTTTTGTGTTGCTAAAAAAGGCACAAAAATAGTGTATGTATTTTCACATAAAAGGCTTTACCTTATATAATTATCTCATATAATATTGAATCTACGAGAGTTTTATGTTATTTGTTTTGAGAAAAATACCTTACTATCAGTATGAGTGGCTAATTATGGCCAGTTTGAATAGAAAGAGGCGAGAGAATTATGGTCGGATATGGTCTCTTTAAATGCTAAAGCGCTAGAGAGTTTCTGGTACAAAAATTAATACATTGGAATTTAAAATATAATACAACATTGAAAGTAGTTGATATAATGGATAAAAAATAAAAGATTTATAAAATTAGATAATAATAGATAAAAATATGCTTAATTTAAGATAAAATATTGATAAAATTATAATACATAAAAATTGATATCATACGGAGAGTATAGTTCAGTGACAAAATGGTCACACGAATATGGTTGAGTGACATGTGTTTTCAATATTATATCTCAAAAGGCCATAGTAGCTGCAAACCAATTTCACAATTTCCCGAGGGTAAAAAAAACAGCAGACATTCACCATGAAGATAATATATCTCAATGGTGGGACTGGATTCATATTCTAATAAATTCAGAAATGCCCTAAAGAAATAGAAACAAAGCAATAGTTAGAGATAACAAGACATCTCTCAACCTCTGTTACTTTTTCTTAGGATCAAGCAAATTTTTCAAAAAATGCTTGCTGCTGTACATTGGCGGTGAAAGTTCAATTCAACTTTTCTAAAAACAACAGGTAGTTGTTAAGCAGTTTCGACGGGAAACCTATATACTGCTTGGAAAAAACGGCATCGTTAATAATGTCCCATCTGTCCTGATTGCGGACGATGCTGGTGTAGTGCCCGGAGTCTGCACTAGCCAGTGAATGCAAGACGGAGCCGATTAGTCGGAATTTTTGGCCGTAAATGCTCTGCTTGTTCGGAGAGAAATTCATCAACTCAGAATCAATTCTGATCATCTGATTGTTTGTATATTCGAATCTATTCAAATAAACAACCAAGTAACGCATTGTGTTTGGAAATACATGGTTAACTGTACCAAAGTGCTCGGTGTCAATGCCACACAGATCGCATCTCTTAATGAGCGAAACATCAGTTTTGAGCAAGCTTTTGAATTGCTGCCGACCATTAACAGGCTGCAACGTCAGATCAGACTTGACATCAGTTATATGTGTGCAAGTGCCACAGCCGTTGATCGATGCACAATAACATTCATCATTGTGCAATCTGGGGCAATTGTGCTCGTGTTTTCTAGTGCAGCTGAGCCAAGTATTTTCCTCAAAGGTGAATAGTTGTTTAATTTTTTTAGAGAACAACTGATAAATGTGCTTCCAAAAATCGTGCGCACACTGTTGGGTACCATTATTAAACCTGCCACCGAGAATATTTCTCAAATTTGCGACCGATTTAGTTCCAGATGACGATATAATATCGCTAATTTCACGAATAGCAACATCATCAGTGGACTGAATGTGTTCAACCAACAACACCAGCTGGCGTATAACTTGCATGGTGCTGTTTACAAAGCAAGCATTTCTCTCATTGATCAGCGAAATGTACGGCTTTGCAACCGTTTTCTCAGTTCTGGCCTTTTTTGGATTCGCCAAGTTGACCATTCCACTGTCAATATTAATAGCAAATTTACTTTTTTTAGTTGCTTTTTTGGCCTGTCCAATACTGTTGGGCCTCACGTTACACAATGGAAGCGGTCCCATATTAATGGTCTCTCTCAAATAATTGTATTCTCTCCAAGCACTAGAGTCGCACATGATCAAACTCGTTGGATCAAGATCAATCAAGTAAACATTGCACAGTTTGCGGGCTCTAGACAAGGCTACATAGGCCATACCGTCTGCAAAAACGCCAGTGCCCAAATCAACAACGACTCCATCGACACTTATTCCCTGTGATTTGTGGATGGAAATTGCATATGCAATGCACAAGGGATATTGTTCTCTAGTGATAAAAACACTAGGAGACAATTCGTAATCGGCTTTGACACGTTTGATGGCAACAATTTGGTTTGTACTCTCAAAGAGAACGTCAATGGAAGTAATTTTTCCAAACTCATAATTGAGTTGCTTTACAGTTCCCATTGCACCATTGCACAAGCCTTTCTCAAGATCGATGTTGCGTTTAAGCATAACTCGAGCATTAACGCCAACTTTAAGAACAGTTTCAAGGCCAGCAGTATCAGAAGTCTTTTTAGTGGTCAGCTTTTTTCTTATTGTTTTCTTTTGACATTTGGTTTGCCTCATATTCGAATCAATAGCCAGAAGTTCAACGGTATTAATGCCAAGTTTATTGAGCATTGCAGCGTTAAACTTTTCTACTGACTCGTTTAGAGGCATGATACAGACGATACTCAAATTAGAAGTCTGTATCAGCTCACACATTTTGTAAGCAACCTGATCAATGGAAGCTTTGCCGTTGAGATCAATTCTATGCTTATTTAGAATTTCAATATCTGAATCAAGTGGTGAACCCAGCCTTATTCGGCCGAGCATGTCAACATAATTATCCAAGTCTTCTTTCTGACGCATGTTGACTGTCAACTCGTCGTACTTGAAGTACCTCCACAAATGGTGGCTGCTGACGCCTATGCATGATCTTTGTGCATCTTGGTGAGTAACTTTGTTAAACACCGGCTTTTCTCTAACAGGCGGTAATTGAAGCAAATCTCCAAAAACAACAATGTTCATTCGCCCGAAAGGAGAAATGCCTTGGGCAAAGTCACAAAACAATTGGCACAATCTCAAGTGAATGAATGCCAACTGCAAATGACTGACCATGCTAATCTCATCGATTATGATCAGTCGGACATATTGAAGCCCCATCCTCAGCATTTTCAAAAAGTCCTTTGGTAGATCATCGTACACGGGAGTTTTACCGTGCTGCACTTTGAGCTTTAGCATTCGATGAACAGTCATGCCGTTGAGTTGGAAAGCAGCCATTCCTGTGGGTGCCGATATCACTACGCTCGGGCCATTGTCATTTGGATACATGTACTGAATTTTATCAGCCAGTACATTTATCAAAAAACTCTTGCCCGTGCCACCAACACCTGAAACAAATTTCAAGACTTGTGGACAATCATCGCAACTACATCTCGGATAAGGTTTGCTGTTGTCCCAATGTTTGTCTTGTTTGTCAATACCGGCAACGATATCGTCATAAATTTTTCTTTGCACTTCATTCAGTTTATTTTCTTTATGCCTCAGTGCATCCTCATTGACATCTCTCATGCAAGGCAAATCGACATTAGCATCATCAACTGCCAACGCCTCCATATGATCACCGCAAGAATGGTCATCATTATCATGAGACTGAGGTTCGTTTTGAATATGTTTGGCTTGTTCCAGCGCATTCTCCAAACGTTTGCGCACATTCTGGAACCTGACCATTTCAGATAAATGGTTTGCACACTGTTCAAAAGACTCTTTATAAGTCTCACAACCTCCCAGCAAGTCTTTTTCCTCGTCTCGCCAAGGTTTAAAGAGTATAAGCAGGTTGTGGTGATAGCGCTCACGGGTATCTTCAGTCAATCTAATGTTTGGCGACTTCACAATCCGCTCTTTCACAGATTTGAAATAGCCAAGATTATTTCTCAACCTGAAGTCGTCATCAAAATTGCTGTTACCAATTGGATTCACATGTTCGTATTTACTCGCAAGTTCATACAAACACATGTGCTCCATCGAATCAGGCCTGTTTGGATACCAATTTTCGACCATATTCTCGTAATAAAGATCGGTAGAATACGGTTTCAATTTATCCAGTTCATACTGAGGCCTGAACCTGTGGGATCGGTAACTAGGCAAATCGGCCCCAATCCAAATGAGGCTTTCAGAGCATCCATAAAAATGGTGGCCAAGCAATTTGTCTGCAGCCTCATAGGCACCTGTATCACGCTTGCCCATCAGCTTAAGTCCGACACTCTTGTATCTGGAGTAAATGGACTTGGACTTGTCAATCTCAGCCCAAATACCTTCAGTTTCAGTCTTTTCGGACTTTGTCTGATAACTAGTAACATATCGGTTTAGAATCATGCTATCTTCACCGATGTATTGGATATCGACATTAGCTTTCCAGACATACAGAACAACAGGATTGTAGTCATTGATGCACTCTTCCCCTTGTCGTCTGTCAAGCTTGTACAACTTTTTGACAGCTCTACCTTTGTGTCGAGATTTTATGCACTCGTTGACGCTAAGCAAATTGAAATTCCCGATAGGACGAGGAAATCCAAACCTGCATCGAGTGTAAAAACGACCACTCGAAAATATTTGCCTTTTGCAGGATCCACTACACACATGTCGTTGAAAACGCAACACCAAGTCTGACAAAACGGGGCTTTCTACATTGGACGGCATGCGACATGTGATCATGGACTGTATAAACGTCTGAATAGCATACTTGTCGTCTCTGTCCATAATAGGGCCATCTTTAATCCATAATTTCATATGAACATGCGGAGCACCTCTCATTTGGTATTCCAACCTCCAAAAAAAGTGCTCGACAATACCAAACGGAGAATTGGTATGTTTAACAACTTCTTTCATAAAGGTGGTGAACCGATGGTGAAAATGTTCGCTAACAGCCACCACGTCATCCGCGCACAACTCATTGGTGCGTTTTCTAGAAATGTCTGGTATGTCAGCATTCAACTTTTCCAGGAACTCTCTCAGATCAGGCCAAAAGTACTCTGCACAAGACAAAGTTAAGAACAAGTGGGCCGGGCCAAATTTCTCGTCCATAGCCATCAAGTCTGAACATTTTCTAGACCAAAACTGCTTGGAACCACGGACATTGGCCATCATCATATTTAAATTGCCCTCTAGGTGCCTGTCATTTTCATGAAGCCGCCTTCTAAACTCGCTTATAGTCATGCGGCTGTTTTTGGTGGTCTTCATGATGGCATATATACCAGAATCAATGCCTCTCTTGTCGGCTTTATCAAGACAAAACATGAGATATTGTATATCTCGCCGAAATCTAGAGTCGCTATGATTCAGTCTGTTTCTTATGAACATGTATGGCTTTACAGCGCCAAACGGTCTATTGTCCACGAAAATGCCAACTGACCAGTTGGATAAAGACAAGGAAAGCACAACAACTCAAGTTTTTTTATCATTGTCTGCAATGAAATCGCCTTCCACTCTTTTCATTTTGTACAAAGCCAAGTCAGTGTCTGCAGGGAGACACGGATTCATGTCTTTAACAGTGTGATGCTCATAGGTAATGCCAGCATTCGATTTAAGTAAAAGATTATCGAATTTGGCATTATTAACTCCCGAGCACTCGACAATGT
Source organism: Eledone cirrhosa (assembly GCA_964016885.1). Lineage (NCBI taxonomy): Eukaryota > Metazoa > Mollusca > Cephalopoda > Octopoda > Eledonidae > Eledone > Eledone cirrhosa. The sequence continues at coordinate 216,009,364 of OZ024743.1, forward strand.
TTTCATTTTCCGTATCGGCGTAGCGATTGATCTTAACATCGGCATACATTACATTGTTTGCTGCAAGCCAATCAAGTGCCTTCAATACTTTACTCATGTCTACCATTGAACGCCAGATAATTTGTTTCCGCGAAGGCAAGCTATCAACGACTATTTTAAGCATGTCGTCTTGAAGCGCAGGTAACGTATCCATGGTGCGGTTAATAGTTCCGTCCATAGGCAAAGGCAAGTGAATTGCAATTCCTTTAATAGCGGAAATGCATGCTGAAATATTGCCTTTGAATGAGTATGGCACCAGTTTTATTACATTGACGAAACATTTGGCCCGTTGTACAAGTATTCGCTCATATGTATTAAGATCAGCAAGTTCTTTGGGAACGGCAGCAACGCCCAAGCCATTTATTGAGGCCATTGAAGGCACCCCACTGTTTCGCAAATGTGTAGTGCATGTTGTGCAGACTGTGCAAGGCAAAGAGTAGTTGGCAGTTATTGCATCCTTTGCAACGGCCGTTTTAAAATATCTAGAGTTCCAATTATCCCAAACTTTTAGTTCCTTGCTATATTTGCGCAGTTTGCAGATATGACAATGTTGGATTTTATAGTTGGTAATTTCAGATTGAAATCTTTGAACTTGATTACCATATTTATGAATGACATCTGCATCAGTGTGTTCGACATCATTGAAACCAGTGCACATATTATTGAATTTAACTGCAATAGCACGCTCAATGTTGGCAACGTCTGTCAAATTCTCAAAGTTGGTCCAATCGCCATTGAAAACAGCTTCATTGTACTTGTTGAGCCAAATACATAAGGACCGAACTTTATAAATTTTCCTCAGCAATGTGCGCAACTTTGGCGAGTGAACTGCTATGGATTTTAAAAAGCCAAATTCACTGGTGCAGCCAGTTTGACCGATGCAGTGCTGATCATTATCATGAGTAACATTGCAAAACTCATATTTCTCGATCAACTGCCTTATTTCAGCAACTGTCATATCGGGATTGAGTTTTGGAAGTTTATCATCAATTCTTTGGCACAAAGTTAGACGAGTAGCTGAGTCATTTGGACATGTATCTAATATGGAAGACCCGCAAGGTCTAACCAAACATTTAGACACATCATTATCATCATTCTGCTCGTCAGCATTAGCCATGTCATTCACAATGTTGTCTGTCTCCTTATTATTGATAACGACTATTCGGACTTTCTCAACGGACTGATTTTTAAACTCATCCATTTTCATGTACTTTGCAGTGCTCTTGTCAAAATTAGGAAGCTCATTGGTGGAACTGTGATAATGTTGATTTCCCCAATAATGCAACAAACCGTTAGCATTGATCTTTTCCATCAATGTATGCACAGCTTTAACATTTATTTTTAATTGAGCACACACAAAATTTCGCATCCCAACAGATCTGGAGAACACACTCAGCACGTGACTATATGCGTCGTTGCGAAGATTGGTATCTGTTATTGTCTTTTTATATGACTTAACAAATTGGGACATCAAGATCTGATGCTGCATCCGGAAGTCAACCATTTTATTTAGTTTCTTCATTTGATACAAAGACCGCTTATGAAGAAACTTTTTTTTATAATATGTTTTCTCATAAGACTGTATATTATCTTTATGGTGAATTTTATACATAGCCTTTGTTTGTAATACTTTGTCTTGATTTGCAGATCTGTACTTGGTCTGCTCTTTAGCCAACTCGGTACGTTTAGAAGCTCTACGCTCGGCTTGCTTTTGAGATATAATAGCTGAATTTGCAGATCTATACTTGGCCTGCTTGTTTGCCAACTCATACCGTTTTGAACATCTATACTTGGCCTGTTTTTGTCTCAACTTCTCCCGATTCCGCATCCGGTAAGCTGCTTTCACATCCAATTTAATATGCCCATCTAGATTATTAGCACAGGAATGTGAACAAGCTTGTGGGACCGCATCATTGTAAGTATATGAACTGCCTGCAACATCAAGACCCAATTCACAAGTGCAGCGTTGCTCATTCACATCGGCAGTGGGGACACCAAAATCAGTGACAGGTCTCGATTCACTCGCGAGATACATCACAGCTACACTATATATTTAAACATATATACAGTGATACCTCGCTACTTGGCGGTTCATACGCTATATATATATATATATATATATATATATATATATATATATATATATATATATATATAAATATAAGTAATTAATACCGTATAAATGGTACAAAGACTGTTTATGTAAAATGTATTTCTCAACAGAGCATTGAATACTTAGGAGAAATTCAAAACGAAGAGTGATAAAATTTTCAAGCAAAGAGTTTAATTAGGTAATGACTTACAAATTTGTTTCAGTATATAGACAAAGCCTGAAGCGTTAATTATAATAATTAGTTAATAATATTACAAAATATACCTAATTAAACTCTTTGCTTGAAATTTTATCATTCTTCGTTTATATATATATATATATATATATATATATATATATATATATATATATATATATATATATATATAGAGAGAGAGAGAGAGAGAGAGAGAGGGAGAGAGAGAGAGATTTATCTAGTCCTTCGCTCAAGATTAATCTATAAGTTTAGATGTTTGCCTTCGTTTAAGTAAATATTACAGTAAGATTTTTAATATAAACAACTACAAAAAACAATTAATATTAAAACGAAAAAATTATCAATGATAAAAGAAACGGATGCAACTTTTTTTTTTATAAAGTTATATTCCTGTTTCTTTAAAGAACATTTCATTTTTGTTCTATTGTAGGCGAAATAATGCAATGGTTTAATAGGGAAGATATAACTTACGAATTATGTCTCTAACCGTGTAACGCTTTTTAAGTAGATAACTACAATTGAAAATACTAAAGAAATGGAACCAACAATTCAATTTGAAAGTCGTCTAGTGACAGTGTATTACTGGTACTTTATTTTATCGACCCCGTAACGATGAAAGGCAAAAATGCAAATGCTTAAAATTTAAATTGCCTTAATTCTATCGTCTGCTGTTTCATTAAAGGGAGATTATCGTCTGTATTTAATTCTATCGTCTACTGTTCCACTAAACAGATATACCTCCACTATCGTCTCTATTTATACATTTTAACTTATAACTTATACACATTTGATTTGAAATATTTTATCTAGTCCCCCCTCTCAATATTATGATGATTTCTTTCGAATGAAACAGTTCTAGTCCTGTAGAAGCCATTTATATATATAATTGAACTGAGTTAAAAATTCACAATATTTATAATTAAATAAGCTCATATATATATGTGTGTATTTATCTGTTTATTGTATTATATATAATGTGTGTATATACAGGATGTCCCCCAAAAATATATACACACTTCAACAGCATTCTAATAACTATTGCCTGTACAGGTAATCAAAGTGTCAATCGAATGTTAGTTTCGTGTTTTAACAGTACAAATTTACAATACACACATAAAACCAGTGTATATACATACATGAGTGTGTATACACATACATGAATGTGTATATACAATATATATGTATATATATATATATAGACACATATATTCACGGTGCAACGGTACATTAAAATATAGATGCGGGAGAGGGGGGTGTATATATAGGGGCGCTGGGGATAAAGGAGTGTAAAGCGTGTGTAATTGATATATTGAAGGAGAGGAGCGTGCAGCGACAGAGTAACAAATATATAGAGAGGGGGAGAGATGGTATTGAAGGGGAGGAGTGCAAAGCGAAAGAGTAAGAGATATAAAGAGAGACGGAACAGATAGAGAGAAACAGGCGTAAGTAACAGTGGAAGAGATATAGAGAGAGGTACTCTGATTGGTTGAAAATTAGCCAATGACATACGATCACCACCACGGCTATCCCCGAAAAATCTTTAGATAAGCTAGGCATATATGTTAGAACACGAAAAGTGAACATTCTGTTGTTTCACACTTTTCGTGTTCTAACAGATACATATATATGTATGTATATATATATATATATGTGTGTATATATATATATGTGTGTATATATATATATATATATATATATGTATGTATATATATATATACATATATATGTATGTATATATATATATGTGTGTATATATGTATTATATGTATATATATATATATATGTATGTATGTATATATATCTATATGTGTATGTATATATATATATATATATATATATATATATATATATATATATGTGTATGCATGTATATATATATATATATATATATATACATTATGAAGAGAGAAGAAACATTTAGATATAATTAGTAATAAAATGTATCATACCTAAACTGCTCCTAAATTCCTCGACTACGTAGTTTCGTGGCATAAACAAAAACAATATATCAAAGATATAGAGTCCCTGCGAGGTCTGCCAACTTATCAAGAGGATACCTCATTTTACTAGTCTCAAGAACGCGTCTACACGACGTGAGAAAGAATCCCAAAAGGCGGAGGGGGAGACAGTCACGCGATATAACGGTCGAGAAACAGAGCTAAGCCTCTTATAACCACGAAGAAAATACCACGGAGGCGGAGGGGGTATTCATATCGAGGCCGTAGAAGAGGTAGTGAAGAAGGCGAGAAGTATGAGTAATGGAAGCTTTCCAGTTGTCCCCACACTTCAAAGATTGCTCGACCAGAGGGAGTTATTAATATATTTAGAAACACACAGATACATGCGGACACACACATATATACATGAATGCATCCGCACCCAACTGTGAGTTAAGGGTGCCAACTTCACTATAAGAGGCTTAGCTCTGTTTCTCGACCGTTATATCGCGTGACTGTCTCCCCCTCCGCCTTTTGGGATTCTTTCTCACGTCGTGTAGACGCGTTCTTGAGACTAGTAAAATGAGGTATCCTCTTGATAAGTTGGCAGACCTCGCAGGGACTCTATATCTTTGATATATTGTTTTTGTTTATGCCACGAAACTACGTAGTCGAGGAATTTAGGAGCAGTTTAGGTATGATACATTTTATTACTAATTATATCTAAATGTTTCTTCTCTCTTCATAATGTATTTTTAACTCTGATACTGGTTCAGTCTGGTTCAAACTGAATTGGTCTGTCCCAGTCATTCATTGAGCAACATCGGTGAAGTTGGCACCCTTAACTCACAGTTGGGTGCGGATGCATTCATGTATATATGTGTGTGTCCGCATGTATCTGTGTGTTTCTAAATATATTAATAACTCCCTCTGGTCGAGCAATCTTTGAAGTGTGGGGACAACTGGAAAGCTTCCATTACTCATACTTCTCGCCTTCTTCACTACCTCTTCTACGGCCTCGATATGAATACCCCCTCCGCCTCCGTGGTATTTTCTTCGTGGTTATAAGAGGCTTAGCTCTGTTTCTCGACCGTTATATCGCGTGACTGTCTCCCCCTCCGCCTTTTGGGATTCTTTCTCACGTCGTGTAGACGCGTTCTTGAGACTAGTAAAATGAGGTATCCTCTTGATAAGTTGGCAGACCTCGCAGGGACTCTATATCTTTGATATATTGTTTTTGTTTATGCCACGAAACTACGTAGTCGAGGAATTTAGGAGCAGTTTAGGTATGATACATTTTATTACTAATTATATCTAAATGTTTCTTCTCTCTTCATAATGTATTTTTAACTCTGATACTGGTTCAGTCTGGTTCAAACTGAATTGGTCTGTCCCAGTCATTCATTGAGCAACATCGGTGAAGTTGGCACCCTTAACTCACAGTTGGGTGCGGTTGCATTCA
>OZ024743.1:216027610-216030110 GCA_964016885.1 Eledone cirrhosa
ATGCGGGAGCTAAGTATATGTTTTGTTTATTCCTTTACTTATTTGCATAGGTAAGTATATATTACCCGTATGTTTTGTGAAGGTATGTATACCTTCTCTTACGTATATTTGACTGTTATGGCTTATACTTTTTACATATTCTGGTATTTAGGGTTAGGCTATTTGTATACGGGAGTTTTGCGTCTGCGTGAGTATGCATGTTCGTACGTATGGTGGGTGTGTGTATATGTGTACTTCTTGTTTTTGTTGACTTACGTCTCCGAACATTCGTGTATTTATTTGTAGGTATGTGCGTGCGCTTGTTATATACGTATTTATTTACTTATATACGTTTATATAATTATTTATTTATTTTGTATACAAGCATACACACACACACATATTTATATGTGCGTGGTTTCGTATACCTATGGTCAGGTTTTGCGGATGCTTGTGTATGTACGTATTGTTTGCGTGTATGTATTTATTTGTTTCTATTACTTCTGTATTGTATTTATTTACTTTGTTCTTAACTCTGTAGCGGAGATTCATTTGGTCTCCTAGTTAGTATGTTAGTCTACAATTTCTGCTATACCATTTACGTGGTTTTGTCTTTGCGTGCTATTGTTCTCCACGCTCCACATATGACTTATTATCTTCGTTTTTTCGTTCATTGCCAGAGAACGTCTATATGCACCACCTAAGAGAACATTAGTATACGACCTCTTTTATACCATAAACGTGGTTCTGTCTTTGCTCGTAATTGTTTTTCACCGCTCCTATTAATGACGTATTATTCGTTTTTTCCCGTTCTTTGCCAGCGAATGTTTCCACGAACCAAAGTATCGTCTTCCTGTCTTCCTCCGGTTGCAACGTTTTTTGAAATATCCAGTTCTGCGTTTACAGATTGACTTTGTTAGTTTCAGAAGATCCCGTTAAGGGTGAAAGCAGCGATTCTTTGCTTAAACTTTAATCTGTTATTTTAATAAATATTTGCTCTACGCTTTTTATATATTTGATATATATTTTCCTTATCGAGCCCTCTTTGGATTTTAGTCTTCAATTTTATTATTATTACTATATGTATGTATATATATATATATATATGTATATATATATACATATGTATGTATATATATATGTATATATATATATATGTATATATATATATGTATATATATATGTATATATATATGTATATGTATATATACATATATATATAAGTATATATATATATGTATATATATATATATATATGTATATATATATATATGTCTATCTATCTATCTAAGCCGGGTAAAATTCCTGAAATCCATGGACGAATTCTCTCCAGCGGTCTCTGTCCCTCATTATCGCTGCCATGTCCTGCATGTCCAACAGACCAGTGTCTGTCCTTAGGGCATCAACATACGTTAACCTTGGTCTTCCTCTTCTAGTGTGTCCATGTAGGGGCTCCCAAAGGAGCACTTAGTGCAATGTCAATTCTGGATGTCGGTGAGCATGTCCAGCCAACCTCAGTCTCCTCTGTGTCACTTTTGAGCTGACTTTTGGGATGCTCCGATACAGCTCTGATTTTTTCATCCTCAGTGTATACTGATTAATGTTCAGAGCCATCCTCAGCATTCTCGTGTAGCACCCATCCACCATCTGAGTGAGTTTCTTGGTCAGTGTCCAAGTCTCAGACCCATACATCAGCACAGACTCCACTACAGCAAAGAAGAGGCGGATTTTCAGGTCTCTACGAAGGTCCGACTTCCTCACCGATCTCAAGCTGTGGCACGACGCCCAGGCCTTGCACTTCCTCTCAACCACATCATCTTCCGTATTCCCAATCTTTTCTCCCAAATACAGGAAGTCCTCAACCGATTCCAGCGGCTTCCCGCCTACATTAGTGATCCCCTCTGGGTTCTCAACATTCTCTACCAGATATTTTGTTTTAGTCTCATTCATTCTCAGCCACACACTCATCGACACAGTCTCAACCTCCCGCATCAAATCCTCTGCCTCCTTCACTGTATTTGTCACCAAAACTATGTCGTCGGCAAATTCAGCATCCGATACATTTTTCGCCCTAACTCTCCTGCTCTTAGCCGGTGCTACAGTAATTCCAGAGTCCTGGTGTTTCTCCAGTGCAAGGCGCATACAATAGTCCACTACGATGATAAAAAGGTAGGGAGCCAATGTATCTCCCTGGAACACTCCAGCCAGTATCTCAAAGAACTGTCATCCCTTCAGGTGTAATGACTTGGGCTTTGGTGTTGGTGTAGAGCAGTGATATCAGGTCCACTATCCTCTTGGGGATTCCATAAGCCTGTAAGATCTTCATCAGGCAGTAACGGTCCACAGAATCAAAGGCCTTCCTAAAGTCAATGAAAACCATGACCGCAGGAAGGCACTTTGCTCTAGCTCCCTCTAATATACTCCTCAGCATCAGGATGTGACTGGTGGTTGATCTACCCTCTCTGAAGCCGTTCTGGTTGTCCCTGAGCTTCTTCTCCATCTCAGGCTGGATCCTGTTAAG
>OZ024743.1:216032610-216035110 GCA_964016885.1 Eledone cirrhosa
TACGTGTATGTGAATTGATGTATGAAAGTGTGTGCGTATGTTCATGGGCCTACTTTTTAACTCCAGTTCCAATCGATTATCACGAGTTTGTTGAAAACATAATAACAAAAATGAGCTTTTACTAAAGAGAGCTGTGTGTCCTTGACAAATATATAGATATAATCTTACTGATTATAAAATAAATAACTGTTTCTACTTTAGGTACAAGGCCAGCAAATACCCAGTGCATTACTGGTACTTTATTTTATCGACCCCGTAAGGATGAAAGGCAAAGTCAACCTCGGCGGGATTTGAACTCAGATCATAAAGGGACGTAATTATGTTGGAAAGCATGGCGTCCGACTCTCTCCCGATACAGCCAATCCTCCGCGCTTATAAAAGGAATAACGTTTATAACGATTATAAAAGAAATAACGTTCATGTTTCAAGGAACATTTTCCTTGTTCTTATAAATATTTACTTGTAGTAAACACCTGCGTTATTGATGCAAGAAAATCATCAAACATATACTACGGAAAATTGATCTACAAGTCAGAATATTACACAAATATTTGATATACAATTAAGCTGCTGTTTTTAAACTATATATTTTTCAATAATAATTCCAGAATGAGGTCAAAATATTCCTGGAATTCTCTTCTATTTTAGTGTGATCAGTACCCAACCTCCAGAAAATATATTTACACACACTCACACACGTATACACACACACACACACAGACACATACACATACACACACACACACACACGCGCGCGCGCACACACCCGGACAAACACAAATACAGACACACACGCATATATATATATATATATATATATATGCGTGTGTGAGTGTGCTTCATGTGTTCGTTTTGTTGGTGTCTGTTGTTTGAACATGATTTTAATTTCTTTATTTAACCTGACATACCAAGTTCTAGGAATAGAGATCAATCGAAATTATATAACAATATATACAGGAACATGAGACTAAGGTATATGGAACTTATATTGGGTATTTGTATTTCTTTAATAGCCAATTGTTATTTAAATTGTCAATTGTCAATTTTTTTTTACTGTAATAAAAAAATGTGCCTTATTTTAGATGGTTTAACATATTTCGTAATATGTTGAACAAAATATTACAGGTGAACATGGTTATATTGTTATGTCGAATTAGAAAATAGCATGATGTAGTTATTAAAGAGGTCGCTACCTAATTAATCGACATACCAATTAGAAATGATATATCAATCACATCAAACTGAAAGGCATTTTAGAAAATATAATAATAGATAAAATAATTCTGAAGACAAATGATAGTCATTTTGAAATACATTTCAATATAATTCTCTTCTATAATAGGCCATGTAGATGCGAACTAGAGTAAAAATAAAACAAGCATACATTAATACATTTAAGAAGAAAGGAATAAATGACCAAGTATATAAATTAACATTATCACAGAAAATGATGATTCTGTATTACTAATCGAGTAATCCCAACCGCGTACGTCATACGTCCATCAACCCATTACCTAGAAAGAGGTGGGGACAGTGAGCCAATGAGATTATCAACAAAATCTTAAAAAGAGATATCTTCCCTGGTACAAAATTTGGAGAGCAAAAAATGTTCGAAAATGATTCTTCTGAAAATAAGGAATGCGAAGCAAAGGTGTTTCGTTTGTGAATCGAATTGAGAAAATGTGAACTTTTAATAGATTCTGAACTCCTGAGAAAATAATATAATAATTATTTCTACTTTTGACACAAGGCAGCAATTATCCAGTGCATTACTGGTACATTATTAATGGGAATTAATCATGTTTATTCATATTTGCTTTGGTTACCGGATTTCATAAGAGGTAGCAAGCAATGCCATGATTTACACTTATCAATTCTCAATCCACTATTGGGAACTTCAACAGCTTCACTAAATATAATATGGCCAGATCCTCATTACATTATGAAATCTATATATTTCGACTAGGTTCTCTCGTTTAATTTGAATGGTGATTTATTTAAGGAACAACTGAAAGTGTGTTCTCATGAAACCATAGGCAATTGCAAATTAATAATTTACCCAGAATGCATGTTCTTGCCTGAGTAGATCTATTGGACATTCTTGTTTTATTAGATATACCCAAACAGTTATTTGTTTGTGGTAATTAAATTCGAAGTGAAATTGTAAAAGAGAGATAAGGTATCTTATGAATTTCAGTCAATTCTTGCAAAAAAAAAAAAAAAACAGTTGAAATTTACATGTTATAAATTTTAAATTCCTCATGTATTGTTCAAAATCAAAATGGCTCGAAACATAAAAGTGTTGCACACGAGAAACAATATTTTAATAATTTCTCTATACATTTTAGATTTCTTCACGTACGCACATACTTTTATGCATACAGGTACAAAAACGATTTCCATCATACAATGTTAATGTTTGGTAAAGAAAGACAGTTCTCTCCACAATACAATAATTAATTGTATATAAAATGATAAGGAAACAAAACGAACCAACATG
>OZ024743.1:216040110-216065110 GCA_964016885.1 Eledone cirrhosa
TATATATATACATATACACACATACATACACATACACATACACAAACAGATACATATACACATATACATATATATATATACACACACACATATATACATATATATATATATATTTATATATATATATATATATATATATGTATACACACACATACACATAAACATATACATACACACATACATACACACATATATATATATAAACATACACATACACACACATATACACACACATACATATACATAAATATATAAAATATATATATATATATATACACATACACACACACGCACACATACACATATAAATACATACATACACATACATATACACATATACACATACACACATATATATATATATCTCTATCTCTAAGACGGGTAAAATTCCCGAGATACATGGACGAGTTCTCTCCTGCGGTCTCTGTCCCTCATTATCGCTGCCATATCCTGCATCTCCAACAGACCAGTGTCTGTCCTTAGGGCATCAACATATGTTAACCTTGGTCTTCCGCTTCTAGTGCGTCCATGTAGGGGCTCCCAAAGGAGCACTGAGTGCAATTTCAACTCTGGATGTCGGTGAGCATGTCCAGCCAACCTCAGTCTCCTCTGTGTCACATATATACATATATACACATATATATACATATATACGTACATATATATATATATATATATATATATATATATATATATATATATATATTTATATATATATATATATATATATATATATATTTATATATATATATATATATATACAATATTAAATAAATGGAAACTATATTTATAAAACCATATTTATTTCATTATATATATTTCGGGGATATCATATTAACAATATGCTATGCCTTCCTCAGACAAAATACAATATAAACAGTTTTATAGATAAATAGATTCGACATACCGTTATAACACCGACTTGCATTTGAAGAGGTTAAGCTGGCAGTGAAAAAAATTTACACAGAGAAAGAAAGAGAGAAAAAAGAAAGAAAGACAGAAAACGAGGAAAAGGAAGAAAAAGAAGAAATGCATGGAACAAAATATAGAGATGGAAAGATAGATAAAGAGAAGAACTTCATGTAAAGAAACAGAAAGAGATATATATATATAGAGAGAGAGAGGAAATAGAGATAGATACATATATATATAGAAAATTAGCTAGTGGGAGGTCATTTTGAGTAAATGTATCAATGATACATTTATTTATTTATTTATTTATTTAGCTCTAGTATTAATGTAAGGGAGATATATATATATAGAGAAAAAAATATAGAGAGAGAAAAATAGCGAGAGAAAAAATTTAAAAATAGCCAGATATATTCGAGGCGTAAAAACCCTATGTCTTAATGTATTAGAATTCATAAAACTTCCACTATATTGTAAATATCAGTATTCCTGAATGAGACAAGTATCCATAGTGTGTGAAAATTAATTATCTTATGTTTAGTTTTTTTTTTAAAAATTCATATGTTTATGTTATAGCTACAAACATCCATGTGAATCCACATTATCAACTCTGCAAACTCTAAGTTCACGGAAAGCATTCTCATTGTGGTATAACAATTTGAGTATATATATATGTGTATTATTATTCCTGTCTTTACTCTACAAGATTATCTATCAAGCAGAAATAGAGAGCAGATTTCAATATACTAATAAAAATATATATCAGAAACAAAACTAAAAATAAAAAGATAACAATAATAATAATAAGTAATAATAAAATAGAAAACTAAAAAAATATTACGAAAGAATATTACATATTAAAAATATTACATACTAAAAAATATTACGTATTAAAAAATATTACGTATTAAAAAATTTACATATTAAAGATATTAAAAATTTACATATTAAAGATATTAAAAAATTTACATATTAAAGATATTAAAAATAATATCAGGCGTACTCTGGCAACTTAAGCTAGATAACGTTAGATATTCGACGGCTTGGAATATAGTCTCAAGGGGAATTCCTTTTAATTCATCCTCTGAGACATGTGACCTCTGCGCAGAGGAGATATTCTTTATACTAAAATCTAAAAATTCCCTTAATCTACGGACAAATTTATTCAGTTGTTGCAAACATAGATTAAACTCAACGTTTAAATATAAATTTAAATTTAAAATGTAGTATATTTAGTTTGATTTATATTTATATGGGAAACTAGCCGATAAATTTTTGATTCCTAAATTTTTGATTCCTTCTTTTTATTCTTTTTTTATTGTTTATTTTATTTTTATTTAAACATTCCTCATGAAAAATTAAGCTACCCTAAAAGCTGATGCTCCAAATATTTTGAATAAACCTTACACTAGATAAACTTCTATATTAAATATAAGAACACATGTAGACCAAATTGGACGTCATAAACTTTTTGAAATGATCTTTGCTAGATGTGATTTGATAGATAATTTTTGGCTTTGTCTTATAATGAACTTGGCAATATATTGTCAATTAATTTTGAAGGGTTGATCTTTGTGGTTTATTTTTATTGTTTATTATTGTAGTATTTTATAATATTTTTTTATTTTTATTTTTAATATCTTTAATATGTAAATTTTTTAATACGTAATATTTTTTAATACGTAATATTTTTTAGTATGTAATATTTTTAATATGTAATATTCTTGCGTAATATTTTTTTAGTTTTCTATTTTATTATTACTTATTATTATTATTGTTATCTTCTTATTTTTAGTTTTGTTTCTGATATATATTTTTATTAGTATATTGAAATCTGCTCTCTATTTCTGCTTGATAGATAATCTTGTAGAGTAAAGACAGGAATAATAATACACATATATATATACTCAAATTTTTATACCACAATGAGAATGTTTTCCGTGAACATAGAGTTTGCAGAGTTGATAATGGGGATTCACATGGATGTTTGTAGCTATAACATAAACATATGAATTTTTTTTTTAAAAACTAAACATAAGATAATTAATTTTCACACACTATGGATACTTGTCTCATTCAGGAATACTGATATTTACAATATAGTGGAAGTTTTATGAATTCTAATACATTAAGACATAGGGTTTTTACGCCTCGAATATATCTGGCTATTTTTAAATTTTTTCTCTCGTTATTTTTTCTCTCTCTATATTTTTTTCTCTCTATATATATATCTCCCTTACATTAATACTAGAGCTAAATAAATAAATAAATAAATAAATGTATCATTGATACATTTACTCAAAATGACCTCCCATTACCTAATTTTCTATATATATATGTATCTATCTCTATTTCCTCTCTCTCTATATATATCTCTTTCTGTTTCTTTACATGAAGTTCTTCTCTTTATCTATCTTTCCATCTCTATATTTTGTTCCATGCATTTCTTCTTTTTCTTCCTTTTCTTCGTTTTCTGTCTTTCTTTCTTTTTTCTCTCTTTCTTTCTCTCTGTGTAAAATTTGTTCACTGCCAGCTTAACCTCTTCAAATGCAAGTCGGTGTTATAACGGTATGTCGAATCTATTTATCTATAAAACTGTTCATATTGTATTTTGTCTGAGGAAGGCATAGCATATTGTTAATATGATATCCCCGAAATATATATAATGAAATAAATATGGTTTTATAAATATAGTTTCCATTTATTTAATATTGTAAATATACTCCAAATATTTGTCGAGTGCTTTTATATCAGTTGTAAACATTTACTAGTTGTAACCCAACAATTTTAAATATAACTTTCCATATATATATATATATATATTTATATATATCTATATATTTATATATATATTTATATATATATATATATATATATATATATATATATATATATATATATATATATATATATATATATTTATATATATATATATATATATATATATATTTATATATATATTTATATATATATATATATATATATATATATATATATATGTATATATATATATATATATATGTATATATATATATATATATATATATATATATATATATATTTATATATATATATATATTTATATATATATATATATATATTTATATATATATATATATATTTATATATATATATATATTTATATATATATATATTTATATATATATATATTTATATATATATATATATTTATATATATATATATTTATATATATATATATATTTATATATATATATATATATATTTATATATATATATATATTTATATATATATAAATATATTTATATATATATATATATATTTATAATTATTTAGAAGTGAAGCATATCAATTTGTCTCTGGATGTTTACTGAGGAGTGCAGGACATGATATTCCTACACTTATTTAACTCGAAACATATTTGAATCTTAAAGTTTAAACTTATCTACGGAACAGGTTTGATTTTGAAATTTAAATGTGTCTAAACATCACGGCCTTTTGGCAATACAGTTCGTCTTCGTTGATTTATTATTTTAAATCGATATGGATAAACTGTAGTATAATAATTAGTATACTTCAATCTGGCTAAATTTTTCTTTTGCAATATGTATACAGATGTGTTGGTATCTGTGTTTCATCACATACATATTAATTTATATATATTTATATGTATATATTTATATATATATATATATATATATTTATATGTATATATTTATATATATATTTATATATATATATATATTTATATGTATATATTTATATATATATAAATATAGAGGTTATCACATACATAAAATTAAATTAAATTAAATTAAATATATATATATGTGTGTTACAACTGTTCACTTTTAAGCTCAATGACGAATTAATAAATTAAAATCAAAAAATCAGAGCATTATATCATAAATCATGTCTATAGAATCAATCATATATTAAAATATATACTATTTCTTCTTCTAATTAGCATAATTAACCATATACATAATCAAATCTAGCAAGCTTTAAGAATAAATTTTCTAACGGGGAAATCTCCGACAAACAATCGATCGCAGCTAGTTCGCGGTAGCTCTGTTCCACTATTTAACAAACACTTCGGCAGCATGCAGAATCCGATCAAATATACCATCAACCACACGTAATTAGTAGTAAAATTAAACTTAGAAGAAATGCGCACATACCGTAATTATATCTCTACCATAGTTTCTTCCTTATTTAGGACATCCAAATAATATGGATTTGCCTTGAGTTAGGAATGATCAGGAGACAAACTCAGAATCAGACATTTAATTTTTCAAACCGACCGCGCCAAATTCTAATATTTTAATATCTGATTGATTCTATAGACATGATTTTTATATATATATATATATATATATATATATATATATATATATATATATATTTATATGTATATATATATATATATATATATATATATATATATATATATATATATATATATATATATATATATATATATTTATATGTATATATATATATATATATATATATATATATATATATATTCAGTTATTAGGAGTATTCCAAAGCTTGGTAGAACAAGTTGTGAGGAAAGTTCTCAACATACGTTAAGGTGACTCGACAGGTTGGTAGGGATTCTGTAGTGGAAACACGAACAATCGAGGAGTGTAATCAAAGAAGAGAAATAGGACGAAGGTAAACAATTACAAAAGAATTTAATCCACGTATTTACAACTGTTTCATCAGCATTTCAGTCCATTATTGCTACACCATCTTATAATAGGCAATCAAGAAAGATACTGTGACATCCGAATTTTCAAAATACAAAGTTGGAATGACCTTAGGAAATGAAATAAGGGGTAGTAGTGTAAGATAGAGGAACAGAGAGAGAGATAGGGGCAAAAGAGAGGGAGAGGGAGAGAGAGAAAAGGGATAGAGGAAGGGAGAGAAAGAGAAAGAGATAGTGTGGTGTGAGAGGATTTGTATAGGGAGGGGGAGGAGGGATGTGTGCTAAAAGTTGTGATGAGTAGAGGGAGAGAGAAGGAAGATAGAATTTTAAGGGGCATTTGGAAGTGGACAGGCGAAAGTCTTACCAGAGAACAGATGAAGGAAGAAAGTATTAAATTTCATATATAGTCTATTTTTAGAGGTGTAGAATTGTTATTTAGGGTAGAAAGATAGGTAGTGTTAGGATTTGGTTGAAGGTTTGAAGTGTGAGAATTTCGCTTTCAGTT
Source organism: Eledone cirrhosa (assembly GCA_964016885.1). Classification (NCBI taxonomy): domain Eukaryota; kingdom Metazoa; phylum Mollusca; class Cephalopoda; order Octopoda; family Eledonidae; genus Eledone; species Eledone cirrhosa. The sequence continues at coordinate 216,046,220 of OZ024743.1, forward strand.
TATGCTGGCAAAAAATTGACCTTTCAATTTTGTTGTTGAGTAGTTGGTGGCTTGAGCTTAGAATATGGAAGAGCTCATTATTACACAGCGGGCACGTTTTCATCCCACTCCGGTATGGAGGAGCATGTGAGAGTTTGGTCCATTTAAGGGTGTATTGTCGGTTACTCCCTTTTAAGTGCCAAATTTTGTCGGCGAGAGTCGTTACGTAACGGTGTTGGTGGTGCTTTATTGCATTCAAACCTAGTATACAGGTGCTCGGTTGAGTCGGGCAACCAAACCTGGTACTACATAGGCAGCACTGCAAACACCTTCAAAACTCGTTGGTACACGCATCGTTACGCAATAAAGCACCACCAACACCGTTACGTAACGACTCTCGCCGACAAAATTTGGCACTTAAAAGGGAGTAACCGACAATACACCCTTAAATGTACCAAACTCTCACATGCTCCTCCATACCGGAGTGGGATGAAAACGTGCCCGTTGTGTAATAATGAGCTCTTCCATATTCTAAGCTCAAGCCACCAACTACTCAACAACAACATTGAAAGGTCAATTTTTTGCCAGCATAAACTGAAAGCGAAATTCTCACACTTCAAACCTTCAACCAAATCCTAACACTACCTATCTTTCTACCCTAAATAACAATTCTACACCCCTAAAAATAGACTACATATGAAATTTAATACTTTCTTCCTTCATCTGTTCTCTGGTAAGACTTTCGCCTGTCCACTTCCAAATGCCTCTTAACATTCTATCTTCCTTCTCTCTCCCTCTACTCATCACAACTTTTAGCACACATCCCTCCACCCCTCCCTATACAAATCCTCTCACACCACACTATCTCTTTCTCTTTCTCTCCCTTCCTCTATCCCTTTTCTCTCTCTCTCTCTCCCTCTCTTTTGCCCCTCTCTCTCTCTCTCTGTTCCTCTATCTTACACTACTACCCCTTATTTCATTTCCTAAGGTCATTCCAACTTTGTATTTTGAAAATTCGGATGCCACAGTATCTTTCTTGATTGCCTATTATAACATAGTGTAGCAATAATGGACTGAAATTCTGATGAAACAATTGTAAATACGTGGATTAAATTCTTTTGTAATTCGTCCTATTTCTCTTCTATATATATATATATATATTTATATATATTTATATGTATATATATATATATATATATTGTTATATTTGGGGAGGGTCATATTTGCGTAATATTGCCAGAATTAATAACAGAACACACTCACTGTTTGGTTGGTTTTCGCTTCTCGCTGTCTTTTATATATATATATCTGCGATCTAACTTACTCGGTCCTCAATGTTGCCATTGACTGAGCGGCGGTCAAAAATAATACAGATACAATATAGACAAACACATATATATATAGTTTACATAATTTACATAAATCTTTCGTTGCACATCTGCAACATCGTCAGTGGTGTTATATTCATTGTTCCTCCTGTTGTGTTGTATGTCTACGCCATTTTTTGTTTTGTTCAGTCTGTCTATATATTTATTTATTTATTTGCTTGTTTGTTTATCTTATTTTATTTATTTTATTTTATTTTATTTTATTTTATTTTGTCTTCTTTGCGCATGCGTTTGCGTGTGTGTATAGTGTTATGTGTGATGTGTGACTAGTGTGTATAGTGTTGTGTCTGCTGGGTGACTAGTGTGTGTTTATGTGCTTGTGTATGTATTTATTTATCTTATTTTATTTAATTTAATTTACTTATTTATTTATACTTCTCTTAGGTCAGTGTTGTTTGTTTGGGTGTTGTTGTTGTTCCACTCATTCTTTCTGTTTAGCTTTGGTCTTCTAATTTCTATTTCACTGGCCTCTCTGATTTGCCTATCTGCTGGGTCATTCCTATGTTTAGATATTATTCTAATTTCTATGTTGTCTATGTTACCGTCATGTTGTTGTCTAGCATGTTCGTATAGTACTGACCCGTTTTTTCGTCCTTTTAGTTCCCCCCAGTGTTGGTCTATCCTTTCACCTATGCTACGAGCGGTCTCACCTATGTATGTTGTTGTCGTGTTTCTGCAAGTACCCTCTGTACATCTTATGCTATAGACTACGTTTCTAGTTTTACAGTTTATCCGGGGGTTCACCTTACATATGATACATTTCCTATTGGTACAGTGGGTTTTCTTAAAAGGGTAGGTTTTGCTGATCAGGGATTTTATGGTGGTTCCTGGCTTTTCTACCACCTTTATTTTTAAGTGGGTCTTTCTCAGGGCCTTTCTACACTGGTTAGCTAATTTCCCTCCAGGGGTGGCGTCCACAAACATGACACTCTGATATCTCTGGTTGTCGTACCATGATGTGGCCTTCCCTATCTTATGTCTAGCCCTATCTAAGCTATTCCATGATTTGCTCCTGTATAGTGGGCAAATTCCTTTCATGTCCAGTTCTATGAGGGTCTTATACTTTTCCATGGCTCCTTCGTATACTCTGACTCTGTCTCTTCTGTTGTAGCCAGAGAACTACATGCGGTTGATGAAGTGTTGGATGTGTCCTTCCATTTCTGTTGGGTCGCACATGCTGGACACATTCTTCATCACTCGTACCAAATCTGCGATCAGAATATTAAACTTAGCACTACTGGACATTGCTGAGTTTTTGAGTATCAGGTATTTGGAGCCCATGGGTTTAGCATAGTGTGAGTGGAGAATTTGGGCTCTCTCGTCTATAGTGTTAATCCAGAGTTCTGTGTCTAATACAGGTAGTCTATTGTTAGGGTGTTTGGAAGGGAAGTCTATAGTTACAGTTATACTCTGGTGTATGGAATTAGCTATCTGCTGGATGCTTTCCATCGTGCTACGTTCTAAATCAAACTTGTTAGTGCTCTCTAGTGGGGGTGTTCTTATAACTATATTGATATCGTCTACATAACGAGAGTACATGATGAGGTCTATGGAGCTTTCATTAAGCAGATCTTTAAGTCTCCTTTCCCACCATACCATGAAAAGGTTGGCAACATCACCAGCTATGCTGACGCCGATGGCTGCTCCCTCATTTTGGGTGTAGATTTTCTCATTGAACTTAAATATGTGGCCCTTTAGGGTAGTTTTGATACTAGCCCCTATTGCATGTGCGACCATTTTTCTTACCTGATCAGTGTTTTGGGGGGTCCGTATAGCTTTGGTCCACCCAATCCACCTTCCTATGGGAGTCTTTTTAGCCATTGAGGTTATGGTGGGGGGTCTACCTCTTATAGGTCTACTAGGGCAGAAACATCTAAGGTCATGGCTGTCTAGGTAGTCAGTGTCGTAGGTAAGTCTAAGTAGGAGGCCCAGTTCGTCTGTGTCGACGTCGCAGAACTCCACCTCACTCTCAATGATCATCTCCACACATCTTTTCACAGCAAAATCAATGTTAATGGATGGGTACAGTGACACCACATCCATGCTGCCTATTATGCAGTTGGATAGGCTCCTGTTTTTGTTGCACTCATTGATTCCGCTGAGGAGGTCCTCTGTACTTTCACATACATCTGGGGACATCTTGATTATGGGGCGTATAACCATTGAGAGGAAGTAGGAGATCCTGTAGTTGCTAGCTATATTAGCTCCGCATACGGGTATATATATATATATATATATATATATATATATATATATATATATATATATATATATATGTATATATATATATATATATATATATATATATATATATATATATATATATATATATATATATATATATATGCGTTATTCCGGGTTGAATCGGAGGTAACCTCAGTAAGTAAGGTACTCAATACATAGCAGAGTATAAAAGTTTTAATATAGATGAGATTCTACAGGACTAGAACTGTTTCATTCATTAGAAATCATCATTAGAGATCATCATATATATATATATATATATATGTATCATCATTAGAAATCATCATTAGAAATCATCATATATATATATATTTATATGTATTTATTTATATATATATATATATATTTATATGTATATATTTATATGTATATATTTATATATATATATCTTTATATGTATATATATATATATATATATATATATTTATGTTTATATATGTATATATATATATATATGTATATATATGTATATATATATATATATGTATATATATATATATATATATATATATATATATATATATATATATATATATATATATATATATATATATATGTATATATATATATATGTATATATATGTATATATATATATATATATGTATATATATATATGTATATATATATGTATATATATATATATATACATATATATACCTACCTCGCTCACAGACAGAGTAGGAGAGAACACAAGAGACAGAGAGGCACCCAAGGCAAGTGCTTCCTTAAAATGCCACACCTGGGCGAAAATACCACCAACTCTATCCGCAAAGCTATACGGAGGGAGGGCCTCGACATCCACCTGGCCCACTCGGGCCCCTCCCTGCGAACATGCCTGTCCAAGAAACCCGGGAAATCAACTGACGCGTGCTCCCTCATAGACTGAACGATGCGCTATGCGAACTGTTGCCTACGCGCATAGGTCGTGTATGAGATTGAATGTAACAAGTGCAACCAATATTATATAGGTAGCACAATCCGGCCTTTGCACATCGGGATCAAGGAGCACACTAACAGAAGGGCCTCGTCTTTCCGGAAAAACATAGACAAATGCGGAAACAAAGACGGAAGTCCCATTGTCACAATTCTAGCGACAGAAAGATACGTCGGCACATTACGTATCAAGGAAGCACTTTGGATCAAACGCCTAGGGCCACAATTAAACAACCGACCCGAGAGACGAAATGAGGTGGTTGGTTTAAGTTAACAAACGATGCAGCAACACACGCACACACACACACAGGCGATACAGCAACACACGCGCACACACACACACGCACAGCGGCAGTCCACCATATGAACATACTACACTGCCAATACAGAGGAACAAGGCAACAGCACACGCACACACACACACACTCAAGCGAGACAACAACACACGCACACACACACACACACACACACAGTAACATTCACCAAACAGGCATAGAATACTATGGACTGACAGTAGCGCCACCCCACTCCCACAATTGAAAGAACTATTTCGGCCGCTGACCTCAGCTTGACCGACCCCATTTCACGCGCACGCGCGCTCTGCTGAATACCTCAGATATTCGAAACAACGAACAGCGGAGGAAACATTTCGCACCTTTCCGATAGACAAACTCAACCCCCCTTCCCCGCCCTCGGAAAAAAACCCCAGTTGATGGATGTGAATCCGAAATATATAGGGACAATTAAATCTCTCCCAAGGTAACTCTCTCTCATGTTGTTATTTTTATTTTTATCCTTTACGCTCTTTCCTACATTCTTCTACACGCCCTGCATCTCAACGTACACACACTTACATCTCTCTCTCTCTCCACCACCGGATCTTGTTACTCGGAGATTTACCCATCTGCATTGTCGAGGCTTCCAAACGTGTTAAAGAAATTTACCATATATATATACTACACTATATATATATTTGTATGTATGTATGTATGTATATATATGTATATACGTATATGTATGTATGCATGTATGTATATATATATATGTATGTATATATATATATATATATGAATGTATATATATATATATATATATATATATATATATATATAGATATATATATATATAGACAGATAGTTAGATAGATATATAGATAGATAGATAGATAGATTAGATGAGTTGAGTAAGCATATATATAAGGCAGAGAGATATTCGAAGCTCGAATGTGATTATATTATCCAGTCAGATTGGCAAAAGACATTTCCAGTCATTGTAGTTTTATATCACAGAGCATATATAAAATTAACAAATAAATAATACATTATTTGATTGATTTACACGCGTTTATTTCAAATACAGAATGACGTAACATTTCATTCCTCTGTAGTGTAAATAATTGGAAACCTTATGAGATAAGAAGATAGATATATAGATATATAGATAGATAGACAGACATATAGATAGATAAATAGTTAGGTCATTAGATGGATTGTTATATTTCTCTTCGGCTTTATTATTAGCTATATAATTAGCTCATCAAATACCTTTCGTCACACAATATGTGACCTCATCAGTAGCCATGTATATTCCTCTCTGTTTCGCATTCATTTTTCTGAATAATTGTAGGAACCTTTGGAAGAGAATGTGAACACTTTGATATATCAATGATTTAGTTGACATGAATTATGGTATAAAATATATAATACATAACATTTAATAAGTATAATAATGTTTTCAATTGTCTAATGTGGTGTATGCGTAGAACTGAATATATATATGTGTGTGTGTGTGGGGGTGGGGTGGGGGGGTGTATGTATATATATATATATATATATATATATATATATATATATATATATATATATATATATATGGAGGGGTGAAGATGACATGACCCACCATCTGAAAGCCCACGTATCGACTTTCAGACGGTGGGTCAAGTCATTTTCACCCCTCCCTGGGGTGAAATTTTTCGTTTTGAAAAAGATTTCGGCGGTGAAAAAAAAGTGTAAACAAACCTTGCATTCAGTCATGAACGCTGCGTTCATAACTAGAAGTGGTGGAGAGGCGGTAACAGTGTTAAGCTCGCAGTCACCTCCTCTCACCACCTCATTGAAAGACATCGAAAATGTCGTCAGTTTTGAAAACACGATGTCGGACGTTGATTGTAACATCAACACTAACACAAACACCAATAACATGCAAAATATAAACAACACCAACCACAACAACAACAACAATAATGACAACGAGAACAACAACAGCAACAATGATAACAACAACACCACCACCACCAACAACAACAATGATAACAACAACACCACCAACAACAGCAGCAACACGAACAACTCCACTAACAAGGAAAATATTTATTTTGCTCAAACCGTCCAAAAGACGGAACTGTTCACATACCTTGACATTTCCAATGCTAGGGAAATGTTAAGCGATGCAAAACAGTACGTAACTTTTGGGAGAGAGTGGTGCTTTCAGCATCACTTCTCTTCAACAGTTACGCAGAGAAACTGTTCTAAAAACAGTAATTTTTAGGACGGTTTCAAATGTGTCGAAAAAACCAGTTCAGTTATCCCAAAACGATATTGAACTGGTTCTGAAGAATTCCATGAAGTATATTGCCTTCATCCAAAAAGGGAAACTTTTTGGAAGCATTCGGTGTTGTTGAAAGACCAATTGACAGCACAACAATATTCTGTATCGCCGATTATGTCCCCCCCATTACACCTTTTTCCCCACATATATGGGAAAAAGAACTCAAAAAATAAAAATTTTGAACATTTCACCAAATGTAAACGTCTGGTGGATTCTAACTGGCTTCATCGATTTCGACTAAGACACCATCATTTCGGTGGGAAAGTCCTCCAGAGGCACATTCAATGGTACAGGCATGGAAGTTCTGCTCCAAATGAGGCCAGAACGGATAGCTAAAATACCCCAACGTGTGCCTCTTGATGGAATTTCACACATAAACATTTCTGTTGAGGGTAGGCGGCTTTCATGTTATCACTGTTTAAGCAGTGGTCACCTGAAGGCTTACTGTTCCCAGTTAACTAAAAAAAAAGAGGCACTACTGCCAACACCCAAAACAACAACACAACCACCACCACCACCACGACGACCACCACAACAACAACAACCACAACACGCAAACACAACCAAAACAAGAACAACAAACCAATCTGCAAGCACTGTCTCACCCAACGCCACTCCACCTAAAACCATTGCAAAAACATCCACAAACACAACAGCTCCCCAAAACATACCCCTTCCAAATAACACAGACACCACAACGGACAAGGCCCCCACACCATCACCAAGTGATGATGAGGGAGAGCCTCTCCGTTCGAAAAGAAAGAAGAAAAGAAACCACAAGAACAAAAAAAATAACAAACATCACTACACACATACAACCACAAACACAAACAACACAAACATTACAAACAAAAACCCCCGTCCCGAAAACAAACCACGACATCAGTCCAAACACAAACACCTACAACAAAACGAAAGCTCCCACAAGAACAACAGACAAAACCACCGCAACACAACAAGAACATTACACATACATAAACAGTAAAAACAAAAATTTAATGGAGGTCATCTACAACGACTCTTCGGTGAAAACTGAAGGGAAAACTTTTTTGAACTGTGTAGACAAACCTAATTTAAAGATGATTAGGGTTCCTACGGACACCTATAACTCTTTAAAGGAAAACTTTCCTAAGGACGTGGGTAATCCTTGTGTTAAAGCCATTAACCGTGTCCTTTTAACATTTTCCCCACCCTCACCCCAGACACCCCCACCTCACCAAACATCTCCGACCCACCCCCCGGAAACCACCACCCACCCAGACACCTCCTCTAACACCCCCATGGAAACCGTGCGGCCTGATCCCCGGGAGACGAAGAGGTGAGTGTTTTCTTCTCCTCTTTTAACTTTTCAGAAACAACATGGCCAATATAAGAGTTGGGTGTGTGGATGTACGCGGCATGGGGATGCCCTGGAAACAGGGCAAACTCCTAAACGACCTCAGGTCGCACAGTAGGGATGTAGTAGCCATTTTCGAATCCAGGATCCGCAGCGAGCGACAGCTGGACCCCACCTTCGATGACTTCGAGATCTACGCATCTCTCTGTCAGCGGGGGGGGGGGGGGCGGTGCCGTTTTGCTGCGGAAACACCTGGGCCCCGTAACACAGACGGTACATCTGGACCCGGAGAGTCGACTGGTGGTCCTAGACGTTGACGGTAGTGAAGGTGGAGCCTTCAGGCTGGTGGCCGCATATGCCCCATCCGGGACACGCCGGCCAGATTTCTTCAAACGTCTAGAGACTTTTCTGGGAACGTCCCGTCCCGCTCCTTGCTTTTAGTGGGGGACTGGAATGGAATCGTAGATGCACGTTGGGACTATGTGGGAGCATGTCCCGATAAAGGTGGGTGTAACATCCTCAAACAGATAATCGGCCGATTTGACCTGGCCGATACATAACGACTAGATTTTCCGACTGTGCCACTGAGTACGTGGACTAAAATCAGCGGAACATCTAGATCGTACCTAGATAGTGTTCTAGTTAGAAATAAGGATAGGGATATGTTAAGCTGTCCACAAATGTTCATGGTTGCCTATTCAGATCATAAACTAATCACCTGCATGGTCACCGTTGATAGAACCCATAGACAAGGACACGGCTACTGGAAGCTGAACTTGTCGTTACCGACATGCAAAGCCTACAGTAGACGGATTAGCACTTTAGTTAAACAACACTTGACAGGGGCCATTGTCAACAACAGATGGTCGTGCTCTCTCAAGAGGGCAGTTAGATTAGACTCGTTAGTTTTTAGTAAAGAATTAGCGTTAGATAGAAATAGAACCGAGAAAGAACTGGTAGATAAAGTAGAAGAAGCAATTAGAAGTGGCAACGTAGCCAGCGTGCTAGCAACGAGAACGGCCTTGGACCAGTTCTTCGACGCAAAGCATGAGGGCTGCGTGGTCAGAAGCAAAATACGTGCTCTGGGAAACGAGGAAGCCAAAGCTGTTAGCTGGGCACAGGTGACGGAGGCAAAAAGTGGCAACAAATCCACGATTCGGTCTTTGAAGGACCAAAAGGGACGCGTGAACGTGAGCCGAAGCAGATGTGTGCGGCCTTTCAGCGGCACTTTGCTCAGCTGTTCGGGCAAGGCGGCGCGCCGCGAGGGGCTATGGATTTCTGTCCACACCTCGACGGCCTACCCTGACTCTCGGACAGCGAGGCAAAGTTCTGCTAAAAGCCGATTTCAGCTGTTGAGATAGGGGACGCGTTGAGTCAATGCGCCAAACGCAAATCTGCAGGTCTCGTCGGTCTACCCTACTAATTTTACGTAGCAATGCTGGAGTTATTCTCCGATCTCCTGGAAGCGGTCTACTGCAACTGGAACAGAACGGGAGAATTCCCAGTTCTGTGACCGGGGGCGTAGTCACACTAGTCAGGAAGGACGAGAATAAGGGGGATGACATAGGCAACTTCCGGTCAATAACTCTGCTAAACACAGAGTTCCAGATTTTGGCCAAGATGTTGGCAAAGAGGCTGGCGCTTGTCGTCGAGAACCTCGTGGCAGAAGCGCAGACATGCGCAATCCCGACTAGGTCCATACACGACAACCTCCACCTCATGCGATACATCATAGAGAGGGTAGGATGTAAACCCGGCTTCGGTGGGGCCCTGATCAACTTGGATCAGTCTAAGGCTTTCGATAGGGTTGATCATCGTTACCTGGATGCAGTGCTCGAGGCGGCAGGCTTCGGACCCGTGTTCAGGGGCTGGATTGCTGCAATACATAACAGCAACATCTGCTCAAGTGTTAAGGTGAACGGCTACCTCTCGGAGCCGTTCCATATCACGCGATCCATTCGACAGGGATGCCCTCTCTCCTCCCTTCTGTACGTATTGACTCTCGAGCCACTACTGCGGAAGTTGGAGCTATTTCAGGGCATCCCTCTTGAACTGGGACTGCGGAAAGCGGTGTCGGCCTACGCCGACGACGTGACAGTAATGGTGTCGAGCGCCTCGCAAATCGAGGAAGTCGGCACCTTACTGAAGGAATACGGAAGGTTCACAGGAGCGAAGCTGAACCGGAACAAGTCCGTCGGTTTGCAACTCGGATCGTGGAGAGGCAAACCGATGCCTTCCGATGGCATCGTCGGACGCTGGACGGAAGGACCAGTAAAGCTGCTCGGGGTCTGGTTTAGTCCGGACCACCAGGTGGAGAAAAACTGGAACGAGGTGTCGGCCAAGGTGTTTGCACTCACCCAGAAGTGGGCCTAGTGCAAACTATCCTTGAAAGTTGGAGCGGAGGTGGCGAACACTTTTATAGCGGCCGCCATCTACTACCGCTTGACCGTCGTGTCTTGTCCAGCGAAAACGCTCGCCAAAATGGAGCGCGCGCTCTTCTAATTCCTTTAGAAGAGGCGGGCTCCTTTGGTGAGAAGATCCATCTGCTGCCAACGCCCTTCCAACGGAGGGCTGGGGTTGCCGTGGCTGACGATGCCCAAACACGCGCTCAGGCTGCGGCATCTCTACGTATTCCTCACCGGACAATCGGTGTGGGCCCCGTTCGTGAGGCGAGCCTTCCCCCGACTCGTCTCGCTGACCGAGCTGCAGTCCTGGGTCAAGCAGAGGCCGAGGAAAATGGGCGACTGGCACATCGAATGTGCTTAGGCGCTCACAACCTTCTGGCAGGCGGACCCAGCGATCAGTGGAGACACAACTTCGTCATTCTATAGACGGTTGATCCGCATCTAGTGCGACGACGTGCTCCGTGAAACTCTGGGCGTAGAGGAAGACGAACTGGCCAGTCTGTTCGGTAGGACCTTGTGCCCGGGACCGATGGAAAACTTCCAAAAGTCCTTGGCCTGGCAGTGCTACCGAGGAGCTCTACCAGTTCGAGACAAGCTCTACAGACATGGGCGCCCGGGCAGGGACCCTGCAAAAAAGATATGCCCAAGGTGCGTGCGAGACGAACAAACCGTCGCGCACACATTCATACACTGCCCGGGCGTCACCGACCTGTGGGGCTATGTGGAACGACTATTGTCGTGGGTGGGGCCAATCCAGTTGACCACCGAGTCCATTGGCATGATGAAACCACCACTCTCCTTCAAAAACGAAGGAGAGGCGGTTTTCCTTTGTGTGATAGCTATTGCGAAAGAGGTTGTATGGTGGACAAGGTTGAGAGGGCTGGGGTTAGACACTTTTCTCTCCGGCCAACAACTGATTCTTTTTTTCAAATACCACTTTGGAAGAAGAATCAGGATGGAGAGAGAGGTGATGTACCCCAGCAAGTTTTATGAAAAGTGGGTGAAAGTGGCGAGAATGGCCTTCTCTCTATATCAGCCTGTAGGTTGAGGAAAAAGAGGAGGAGAGGAAAGGAGTACAAACTCTTCGTACTCCTGGAGATGAGGGTTGCACATTTTTTTTCGGTGGTATGTGTTACCCATATGTAATGTCTCCCCCTATTGGGGAAAATCGATTAATTTTTAATTTGTATTTGTGATAATATTTTACATGTTTTTATTGTATGTAAACTTCCCCCTTTGTATTTGTCCCCTTATTTTGTGCCCCTGTGGATAATAAAGAAACATATCTATATCTATCTATCTATCTATCTCTGTCTGAGATAGAGGAAGTAGTGTACTCATAAAAAACAAAAATTATTGTTTTAAAAAATATACCACTGTATAGATTGACCCTCTGACTACACTGTCAGTGGCTGGATTTGAAAAATTCGTCCCCCAGGGGCGAAAACTTAATTTTCATAAACATTTATAACAATTTGTTTTAAGTATGAATGATAAAATTGAAGCGCTTCCCGCCATAAGTTGAAATGGGAGCGTTGAAATGAATGTCACTATGGCAACAGGTAGTGACCGTGATAAATCACACCAAAACAAAAGTATGGAAACACATACGGCACAAAAAATATTGAACAAGAAAAAAACACAACTTCACAAATGAACTCCACAACCACAAATCAACCAATTGAGAACAACAACAACAACAACAACGACAACAATGACAACAACAACAGCAACCATAACAAATATAAGCAAAGGAACTTTTACAAATATGGACATTTCCAATGGGAAGGAAATGATCAATGAAGGAAAAAAATATATTACTTTCGAGGAAAAAGGAGAATTTAAAATAACCTCTCCGCCACAAATCAAAGCCGACGCTATGCGAAGGACTGTGATTCATCGCACGATTTTGAACAAACAAAAAATACCGGCTTTCCTTCCTCAAGGCGAAATTGAAATCGTCTTGAAAGAGGCAATGCCGGGAATACAATACATACAAAGGGCTAAACTGTATGGAAGCATTTCCGTGCTCTTCAAAAGTGAGGCCCTTGCGAAAAAATACCTTTCCGCACACACCTTTTTTTCCTACATACATGGGAAAACGAACACATAGAATAAACATCACCAATATACCACCCATCATTAACATGTGATGGATTCTGGTATGGTTCTTGGAGGAAGATGAAGAGACAATACTGTCGATTCAAAAACCCACAAGAAACACTTGGAACGGCACAAGCTTGGAAATTTTGGTCCAAATGAAACCGGACAGAATTTCCAAGATACCAGAAAGGGTGCCAGTAGACAATACCAATAACATCCAGATTTCGGCAGACCGAGGGAGGCTACATTGTTTTAAATGCGCGAGCACATCGCATTTCAGGCCTTCTGTCCCCTCTTACGAACAAACACCACCACCCCCCAAAAAGCACTTTTACCAACACCAACTCCCAAACCACAACAACAACAACACACAAAACAAGCAAACACACACAAACAAACAACTGTTCAACCACAAACAACAGAAAAAACAAACAATTCCCCTGAAAAACACAGTCCCACCCCATCCCACTCCATCCAACACTACCACAATCACACACACAAACACACCATCACCACACAACATACCCCTCCCACACACCCCTGATGACGATTCATCACCAGACGAGGCTACTTCTTCATCCCCAAGTGAAGATGAAGGAGAGCCTCGTAAATAAAAAAAAAGAGACACCACAAAGCCACAAAAACAACAATCACGAACACAAACACACAACCACCAACACAAATAACAACACAAACACCACCACAATCAACCCCGCCCCTACCAACAAAACAAGCGCCCAACACCACCCCAAACACAAATGCCCACCATAAAAAGAAAAGTACAAAATGAACAACAAAGCAAAACAACACAACGAAAAAGCAAACGACAATACACATACATTAACACAAACAACAACAACCTAATGGAGGTCATCTCCCAAAACCCCAAAGTAGAAACTGAGGAGAAAACTCTTGTAAAAGCAAACTCTCAACCATACCTAAAACTTATAAGTGTTTCGATAGAGACCTATCAGACATTGAAAGAAAAATGTTCATAGGACGTTGGCAACCCCTGCCAAAAACCAATAAACCGTGTCCTGTTGAAATGTTTCCCCACCCCACTCAACACCCCCACCAGGACTGAAATTGAGATTGATCAACCCGATCTCCAGGAAACGAAAAAGTAAGTGCACCTTTTCGTCCTTTTTGCCAACGCTTCCACCAACATGGCTGACTTACAGGATGCCCTGGAAACAGGGCCAACTTTTAAACGACCTTAGGTCAAAGGTATAAATGTAATTGCTATCACTGAATCCAGGATCTACAACAGGCAGCAACTAATCCCCATCTTCAATGACTTTGAGATCTACGCATCTCTCTGTCAGCCGGGAGGTGGAGGGGTATTGACTGTCATGTTTCGGAAAAACCTAGATCGCCAAGTACAGCAAGTACGCTTGGAAACGGAGGGTACAACTGGTGGTCCTAGACGTGAACAGTATTGGAGGTGGATCCTTCAGACTGGTAGCCGTCTATGCTCCGACCGTGCAATCACAATCGCGGCCAGACTTCTTTAAGCGTCTAGAGTCTTTTCTGGGAACGCCTCGCTCCTTGCTTTTAGTGGGGGACTGGAATGGTATCCTAGATGTACGATAGGACTATGTGGGAGCATGTCCCAGTAGAGCGGGGTGAAACAGCCTCAAAAATCTAATCGGCCAATTCCAACTGGCCGATAGATATCGACTAGATTTCCCGACTGCACCACAGTGGACGTGAGCATACCGCAGCGGAACATCTAGATCGTATATAGATAGGTTTTTCATTAGACAAAAGAACAAGAAGATGTTAAGCTGTCCACAAATGCACATGTTTGCCTATTCAGACACAAACTAGTTATCTGCATAGTCAACCGTGTCTAGAATACACAGACAAGGACCCGGATACTGGAAGCTGAACGTGTCGTTTCCGGCACGAAAAGCCTACAGTGAACGGATAAGTAGATTAATTAAGCAAGAGTTGACGGGAGCCATCGTCAACAATAGATGGTGGTACTCTCTCAAAAGAGCAATTAGAGTAGAATCGATAGGGTTTAGCAGTGAATTAGCTTTAGAGAAAAACAAATCAGAATCAGAACAAGTAGCCAAAGTAGAAGAGGCGCTTAGGAGTGGCAACGCAGCTAGGGTGCTAGAATCGAGAAGGGCACTGGACTAGTTCTTCGACGTGAAACACGAAGGCTGCGTGGTCAGTAGTAAATCACGTGCTCTAGGAAACGAGGGAGCAAAAGCTGTAAGCTGGGTCCGAGTGGCGGAAGCGAAAAGTAGCAACAAGCCCACGATTCGGTCTTCGAAAGACCAAAACCGACGCGTGCTACTTGACCCCAGGCAGATGTGCGAGGCCATTCAGTGGAACTTTGCTCGACTGTTTGAGCAGAACGGGGCAATGGACTTTGGTTCATACCTCGACGGCCTGCCGCGTCTCTCGAGCATGGACGCTGAGTTCTGCGAAAGACTGATCACAGCCACTGAGATAGCGGACGCTCTGGGCCGCTGCGAGAAACGCAAATCACCCGGTCTAGATGGTCTACCCTATGACATTTACATAGGGATGACGGACTTGTTCTCTGGCGTCCTCCGAGCTGTCTACTGCAATTGGCAGCAGAACGGGACAATTCCCAGCTCTGTAGGCAAGGGCGTAGTAACGCTGATCAGGAAAGACGAGAACAAGGGGAACGAAATAAACAATATCTGGCCCATGAGTCTGCTCAACACAGAGTTAAAGATTTTGCCCAACGTGCTATCAACGAGGCTGGTGCTTGTCGTCGAAAACCTGGTAGGGAAAGCGCAAACGTGTACAATCCAGACCAGGTCCATACATGACAACCTCCACCTCATGCGATATATCAGAGAGAGGGTGGGTTATAAACCCGGCTCGGTGGGGCTCTGATCAATTTAGATCAGTCTAAGGCATTCGATAGGGTCGACCATTGATACTTGGAAGCGGTTCTTAAGGCGGCCGGTTTCGGTCCCGTTTTCAGAGGCTGGTTCAAGGTGATGCACACCAGCATCTGCTCGAAAGTCAAGGTGAACGGCTACCTATCGGAGCCGTTCGCAATCACGCGTTCCATTCGACAGGTATGCCCTTTATCCTCCATTCTGTACGTATTGACTCTAGAGCCACTACTGCGGAAGTTGGAGCTTTTGCAGGACATCCCTTTAGAACCGGGACTGCGAAAAGCGGCGTCAAATTAAGCCGACGACGTGACTGTAATGGTGTCGAAAACCTCGGAAATCGAAGTAATCGGCAACCTACTACAGGAATACGAAAGGTTAACAGGAGCAAAACTGAACCCGGACAAGTCTATCGGTTTGCAACTCGGAAAGTGTAGAGCCAAACCGATACCGTCCAACAGCGTTGTCGGACGCTGGACGGAAGGACCGGTAAAATTGCTCGGGGTCTGGTTCGGTCCAAATCTCCAGGTGGAGAAAAACTAGAACGATGTCATGGCCTAGTTATTTGCGCTCATCCAGACGTGGGCAGAGTGCAAACTGTCTTTGGAAGGTGGAGCGGAAGTGGCGAACACTTTCATACCGTCCGTCATCCCCGTGTATACCTCACCAAGATGGAACGCCTTCTCTTCTAGTTCCTGTGGAAGAAGTAGGCTGCACTGGTGAGAAGATCCGTCATCTGTCAACACCCTTCCAACGGATGGCTGGAAATGCCATGGCTAATGTTGCGCAAACATGCGCTGAGGCTACGGCATTTTCAGGTATTCCTCACAGACCAAGCGGTGTGGGCACCGTTTGTGAGAGAGGCCTTCCTACAACTTGTCTCGCTGACGGAGCTGCAGTCCTGGGTCAAGCGAATACCGAAGAAGATGGGTGCCTGGCACATTGAATGCGCCAAGGCGCTCACAGTCGTCTGTCAAGCGGGCACAGCAATCAGTGGAGACTCCACTTCGACATTATATAAAGGGTTAGTACCTTACAAGTGCGACGACGTGCTCGGGGAGACTCTAGGCGTCGAAGACGACGAGCTCACCAGTCTGTTCGGTATATCTTTCCACCCGGGACCTCTGGACCACATCCAGAGGTCCCTGGCCTGGCAGTGCTGCCGAGGAGCTCTACTCGTTCGAGATAAGATCTACAGGCACGGACGCCCCGGCAGGGATCCTTCCAAGAGGACGTGTCCAAGATGCGAGCAGTACATTGAAACCGTCTTGCACGCAATTGTACACTGCCAGGGCGTAAGCGAACTGTGGAACTATGCAGAACAACTGCTGTCGCGTATGGAACAAATCCAGTTGACTGCCGAGTCCATAGTAAGGATCAAAAGGCCAGCCTCTTTCAAAAACGAAAGAGAGGCGGTTTTCTCTGTACAGTGGCTATGGTGAAAGAGGTTATATGGTGAATGAGATTGAGAGGACTGAGGACAGATGCCTTTCTCTCCGGACAACAATTGATTCCTTTCTTTAAGTATCACTTTAGAAGAAGAATCAGAGTGGAGAGAGAGGCACTGCTCCCCAATAAATTTACTGAAAGGTGGGTAAATGAGGCGAAAATGGCCGAGAGTGATTGGGCATTCTCTGTTTATAAGCCTGTAGGTTAAAGAAGAGAGCAACAGGAGGAAAGAAGCACTTGCACAACACGCTCCTTAAGTTGAGAGTTGTTCTATCGACGGGGTATTAAACAACCCATCTGTGGGGTCTCTCCTCTATTGGGGATTTCGATTGTTATAATTGTGTGTTTGTTTTATATTTTTTTTTACACGATAATGTAAAATCCTTGGCACGTGTCTTTGTATTGTCCCCTTTTCTTGCGCGCCATTGTAGCAAATAAAGATATATATCTATATATCTACTATCTATATGTCTATCTATCTACGTATCTATATATATACGTATCTATATATCTGCACCTCTCTATATTTCTTCCATGTACTGGGCCTTTTTTTTTTTTTTCTTTTTTTACCTTTCACATACATATCTATTATGAAACTAATGATTTGGTTCAATCACCAATAATCAATCTTAATCATAAGAACCATCAAGACCAGAGAACATCATTCATAAGTAATTGTTTAACATTAATCATACCCATCATCAGTTGTTAAACGGAGGTATCTACGATTGTGGTGTATTCTGAAAGAGTTAGTCCCTGCAGCTTTGACGCTGCGAAGGAATATCGATGTTTTATGGTTCATAATGTGTCCAGTTAACCTTGAATTCCATCATAACATTATTATAATAATGTCATTGATTACAGCACATTCTGCTAGCCAGCGGTTTAGTCTTTTCTAGCAGTGCTTCATTTTCCATTCAAAACATTTTTCCATAATCATAATTGTTTCTACTTTAGGCACAAGGCCAGCAATTACCCAGTGCATTACTGGTACTTTATTTTATCGACCCCGTAAGGATGAAAGGCAAAGTCAACCTCGGCGGGATTTGAACTCAGATCGTAAAGGGACGTAACTATGCTGGAAAGCATGGCGTCCGACCCTCCACCGATACTGACAATCCACCCCCCTTGCCATAATCATAATGAAGCATATTGAAGGTTCTATATTGAACCACAGCTGCATCCACTTAACGAACTTCAATAGCAGCCAAATAGAATATAGCGGATTGGGCCTGGAAGCTGCATCTCATCTCAAGTAGAAGCAATGTACACTTTGATTCTAGAAAATCACACAATCCCTTTAGTTCTTTATAGTATATGAATTTGACGTATGAATTATATTATTTAGCTATTGTTATTATAAAAAATCGTATTTATGTCTTGTGCTGTTTCTGCCAGAGAACTTAATTATTTTCATTTCAATGAAGTGTAGAATTTGCTGTGCACACAAACACACACACAAACAGCCAGACCGACAGATACACACACACATGCACACACACACACACACACACACACACACACACATATATATATATATATATATATATATATATATCTG
>OZ024743.1:216070110-216122610 GCA_964016885.1 Eledone cirrhosa
TATGCCCCTCACATAATCCACGACAATTCGATATTGAGCGTTTGACAATCCAGTTAGAGAATCGTAGTCTGATGTTCTTTAGTTCAATACAGGTGGCTGTTACGTTTCGAGAATCGACATTGAATACAAAGAACATCAGACTACGATTTTCTAACTGGATTGTCAAACGCTCAATATCGTATTGTCGTGGATTATGTGAGGGGCATATAATCTGAAAAATACACTCCCCTGACTATGAAAATGTCGAAGTGCAGGAAGTCCATATCATCCCTTCGCTGTGCATTTCCAATACTTTTAATATCTTTAATGCTTGCACTATTGTTAATGCTTATATCATTTCTCCACACACAGACTATAACAATCATATAAAGAATTTGCCACCAGATCAACCAACCTAACACTCTTGTTTACCTACCTAAGTGCTTCTACTACACGTAACTCTCTGCCACACTATATAAACAAGACGCACGTGCTTGCCACACATATAACATTTGCACTATATAACCGCTTATTTTCATGTTGTATTTTAACATGTATTTTTGATTTTTTATTGTACCTTTTAATATGAATGTAATCTCTAAGTGTGTACTGCCACTCTAAATGCTGTAATGAATGTTGACCCACAATATTTGCATATGTATCTGTATGTCTCTTGGGTGGAAAGGGAGGTCATATAACTGTCCATTCATTAATAAATTGCTCCGAAGAATCCAAACCTCGGTTTGGAGGAAACAGTTGTAAGCACAAAAATGTTTTGAACAGTTCTTTGATTCTTATATTTCATATAACTGCTCTGTAAATCATCTGATGTTTTTACATTGAGTTACTTAACTTACTGGTAATAAGGTAGTAATATATTACTGCCTACCACTATTTAGGGTTTGTATAAAAAAATATAACTGCAAAAGGTTTTTGTATTTACATAACCATAAATAGTATAATTAATACTATATATATATATATATATATATATATATATATATATATATATATATATATATATATATATATATATATATATATATATGTATATACATATATATATTTGTGTGTTTGTGTGTTGGTAGAGAGGCATGAGGGCACTTTTGATGCCGGATGGGATGACTATTATTATACGCTTTTTCCAAG
The DNA here is from genome assembly GCA_964016885.1 of Eledone cirrhosa. Taxonomy (NCBI): domain Eukaryota; kingdom Metazoa; phylum Mollusca; class Cephalopoda; order Octopoda; family Eledonidae; genus Eledone; species Eledone cirrhosa. The sequence continues at coordinate 216,071,239 of OZ024743.1, forward strand.
AGACAAGTTGTAGAGGCGGTTATTCGTTGGCGTATTCGTGTGAGAGTGTCAGCCCGTGCCCGCATATCATTGACGATCGCATCTGTAGTCCTCCGCGGAATGGCTAGTAATTGATACTCATGACCAGATTTCCATACTGGCCAGGTGCCTCTGGGGAAACGGTACGCCGGCTGGTGGTATTACACTACTGAGTATTAGTCATTCGTAACATTCACCGCATCTATCAGGGATATCTTCCTCTCAGCCCATTCCAAAGTGAGACTGGCCAAATTCATCGCGATATTTTCTCAGTTAAAATAACACCCAAGCCCAATTGGACAGGTCAAATATCTAGGTGCAAAACACGACGGGATGGTGAAATTCGTTGAAAAACATGATAGGAGTAAGAAGCATCATTCTATCATGAAACAGATCAAAATATTTTCTGCTGATCTCATGACTATTATCTTAGTTTGGAGTGAATGATTTAACTGTGACAACTTTTGTCGCAAAGTAAATAGAATTAATGGCTACGAAAAAAGAGGACGAAAACTTATCAACAGTGTGGGAGCAGAAAGTTTGGATGGCAAATATGTTGCTCGTAGCAAACAAGTTGATGTTGACCAGTAGCTCTCCCTTCAGTGGGCATATATGTCAGGGATTGGTCTTAGCTGCCCAAGATCAAAAGCTTATTTTAATGGCACTATCGAGCCAATGTGTTGGGAAATAGAGCAGATCAAGAGTATCCTTGCTGCAATGATGCGATTCAAATTGTGGAGCAATCAATATCTGGGTATAAGGATTCAGCACCAGTAAAGTATAAATTAAAACATGCTAGAGTTAGACAATAACGTATGAGCATCACTTTGGGACTGTATGTAAGGATTCTTGGAGATTTATTTGTATATACAAGGATTCTTTGAGATTTCTTAGAGATTTCTTTGTATATACAGGCAGAATCATCAATGCTAACAAACCGCATATTATCATAAAATACAAAAATAACAAATTATGTTTATTGATCGATGTGAGAATTCCATTTGATCACAATACTGCGGCAAACAAAATTTGACAAGCTCAGAAAATATAATGACTTGCAGATTGAGAATCTCAGAAAATATAATGACAGTGATTGTAGGAGCACTAGGGATAATAAAGAAAAGAAGAGAAGAATATCAGTTATTGGTCAGTGGCTTACCATTGCTTCATGAAGTGCAGAAGTTGTTTTAACTGGTATGGCGCATATATTCAGAAAAGCAGTATTGCTATGAGAATGATAATCATCAATGTATTTTTTATTTACCATTTATAATTATTATTCAATAATTATATAAGTTGTAAATAGTTGAGTACTCTTATATGATTGGCTATCATTATGTTGTAGATATGATTTCATACAGATAATATGCACATGTATAAAGTGAATTGTATACTTGTAACAGCGTAAGGTGCGTGAGGTGAACAATCTTGTGTGTTTGTTTTGTATATTGAGGTTCTCTTCCCCAGTGGCCAGGAGGACACTCGGCAGAAATCGAAACAAAGCTAATGTAAGAGGAACCCAAATAATAGTGATGATGATGATGATGATGATGATGATGACTTAATAACAAGGCTAGTAATTTCAGGGGATGAAACATATCTATTTAATAGACCTCAATACTTGTCCTGTATATTTTCTCATCAATCTCGGAATGATGAAAGGCAAACTAGACCTCGGTTGGATTTGAACTCACTACGTTTAGATCGTGGTCAAATACTCTAAAAGTTTCCCAATGCTCTAGTATTATAATAACAAATTTGCATACAATGACTTTCAATAAAATAACAAATGGTTAGCTCTGTAAGCAACAAAAAACAATATAATGCAGGACAGGATTTATATATTGAAGATTCAACCCCATATATACCCTTCCATAAAAACACACGAAACCTACTCATAAAAAGGAGTCGCGTGACATTATGACAACACGGCTGACAGCAGAGCGCATGCTATACAGAGCCACAGCATTATACAAACACTCATAACAACACTCTCATAACCTTCAACTACCACCGACATAAAATATCTCACATCTACACATATTCTACACTGAAGAAGAAACCGTAACGTAACATCCGATTTAACAACGTTAGCCGTACAATGTTTCTACATACTCAACAAAGAACTGTTGAAACACTTCAAGAACACCTGTTGGTGTAATAGATATATAAAACTGTTGCGAATGTCATCATAATATTTAGCAATAAAATGAAAAGAAAACAAAATAAAAAGACAAGTTATTTGATATTAAGATAAATTGAGGCAATATTAACTTAATCTTAGATTCCGTTTAACTTCTACTTCACATACACAACATACCATATCCTGATGAAATTATCATAACATCAAACTTTATACACTCGATGCGTGTGCTTTCTTTACTCATATCATCAAAGTATCGTAGCAGTTCAAATCAGGATAGAATAATGTAACGATATCTACAAAGGAAATCAGATGAAGGTGAATCCATTTCACATGTGCAGAAAACCTATGAAGTATTCGTAGCCCTTGCTGCACGCTCTTTGAAATGTGATGTCATTGAAAACAAATATATTTTCCATGAAATGTTTCAAAGGAGCGTTATCATTGCTGGGGGTATAAATATTGCTTTCTTCAATGAGTGATAACTATATATATATGTAAATACACATACACACACACACACACACACACACACACACATATATATATATATATATATATATATATATATATATATATATATATATATATATATATATATGTGTGTGTGTGTGTATATATATATATATATATATAAATATATATATATATATATATATATATATATATATATATATATATATATATATATGTGTGTGTGTGATTATATATATATATATATATATATATATATATATATATGTGTGTGTGTGTGTATATATATATATATATATATATATATATATATATATATATACAGAGTGAGAGAGAGACGTCTCTCACGAATGTTTGTAATTCTGTCATCTAAATTCACACTCTAAATTGAGATACAAATAGAACATTTCTGAAACATCTTATCACTTAATATTAACAACAACATTCAAAACGGTAAATATATCATAAATCAATATTAACGACTTTACTACCTAAAATAAATTGTCATTTGCCTTTTGCTCTTTTTTTTTTTCCAGATATAATCATTTACTAATCAAGTTATAATGAAAATTCATGATATTATATTGTGACGTATCACACCTCCATTTTTCGGTGCTAAATACTTATGCCTATATACAAACAGATATTTTATTCTCATTAAAACCACATGGATTAATTCAATTTTTTATATTATACATACATATTGAGAGAGCTACTTTCAGATACGTAAAATTTATTTTTTCTAAGAAATGAATTTTTTCTAATATTTGTACGAAGTTAAATATATAATTATATTTCCCTACAACTTTTCTAGAACGCACTTGATTAATTATGTAAATCATGAAATTTCGAACACTCCCTTTTTGATATTGTTTTCGACTAAATTCTCTGCGGTCCCTATGTTTAAAATACATTATCACAGTTTTTACCCTTTCCTCTCCCTCTGAGAGTTGAGTATGATTATGTACACTTAAAATAACAACGACCAATGTGTTGCCATTGGAAGTTCAGTATAGCCTCTGGTATTATAAGGATTTGTGTAATGATCACACATAGACTGTGAAAAATATGTTTCATTCAGTTTTTCAACTTACAAATATGTATGTATTTGACTGGATAGGTATATCACCAAAAGCAAACATGGAATCCGGTGTTGTATTTGCTATTAGAATTGATTTAGTTAAACAACTTGAAACAATTTGTAGTGTTATCATTGACAAAATTGTGACACTTCGCGTAGCAAAGGAACGAAATGTATTGCTTGTTTTGTAGTTGCCATGATCCAACATTAAACTCATCATTTGAGCTTCGGCAACTCATCAACTGCCTCGTAACTCAGGAATGTGCCTACTGGGAATTAGCTTTTATTGTCTTGGAACTTAAATATATAAGTAGTAAATGATCACCTGAGATAGCTATATGTCTTAGTCAGATATAAGTTTCAAATGGTTAACACAAATGGTCTTCATTTGTTGTTATTTTGTACAGAATTTAATCTTATAATTAGAGATTTAGCCTTCCAACAGTGTGAAGACTAGCTGCAAACACCAAACTACAGGTCACTATCATTTAATTGATTATATTGTTACGCATCAGACAATGTGGCGTGATATGAATCTAAAACTCGGTTTTCAATATGAGCAGCATGATCTGGTATTAACCTCATGCATCCCAAATAAACAAGAAACTTCAAACACCAATTCGGACACAACGGATTATTCCTCGTTAAAATTGATTGGATGCCAGCAGCTTGAAGAATAGAGGCATCGCCCAATTCTTTAATAGCTACTTCGAATCAAAATCGCATGAGCATGTGATTATATTGAGACCACTCTGAGTGACCAACTATTTGAAGCTAAGCTTTAAGTTATACCCATCGTAAGCACCAGGGCTAGGTTAAATCAAATGATCCACAAATCTAATCGCATGTTCAAGACATCTCACACAGCTTGAATGCTTGATAACAAAATCAGTCTCCAAACTTAAAGCTTTCAACATGCAATGAATCGTGCCAAACAACTTGAAATGAAACCAAACTGTTGGAAAGGAAGAACATACGCCCACGAAGAAACAGCTGTCGAAGTTGATTTGAAAAGAGTATATTTCAGAAGATTCATTTCCAGTCCTTTCTCTAGTAAACTAATAATTAATTGACAAGCCTGACATAACCAAAATGTGGGCGCAGAACCTCTAGAGGTTTCTTGATAGAGACATAAAACTTAATATGGATATTATTAACACTATTTTGCAGCATCCTGTACAATACCTCTCCAAACATTATTATCCTTCAGAAATTAAAACTACCATCAGACAACTACCCCAAAAAGATCTTCAGTTGGTGATGGTCTTGCAAATATGCGAATTCAACCCTGGTGGCAAGATTCTTTGTGGTGTTCTTAACATATGTATAAGAGTACCACATATGTTCAGTACCACATAGGTTAAAATATGCCTTAATTATAAACTTTCCTAAAACAAGAATACCAAATGTGTGTGACAGCCATAATTGCTCGAGTTATCCTGACCCCTTCAAATCTCTTCTCTGGTAAAATGCAGGAGACCGGAGTCAGCGATCAGGACAAGGAACTGTTAATATGGTGTATAGTCTGTGAACACTGCACAGAAATATACGGAACATGGAAGGGAAATCTTTGTCACATTTGTTGACCTCGCCAATGCATTCGATACTACGTCTTCTGATGTCTTGTGAATCGTCATTCAAAGCGTGGTTTATCAACGAAAATGCTTTAAATCATAACATAATTTCGTCATGTTATAAACGCAAATGTTATCTCCGCTGGTGACTGCTCAGAACATTTTGATCTGACGAATGCAACCAAACAAGGATGTTTTCATCTCTACCTTTCGCTTTATTTCTTCGGTGATACTTGAACATGTTTTTTAATATATTTATGAAGGAGTTTCTTTTGAGTTTCGAAAACCAGTGGGTGTTTGCAACAAGCGACAGTGTAAAGAAAAATCAAACACAGTTACCCAAGAAGTTGGGATCTGTTTGCAAAAAATTGCTTTGTCGTGGCCTTAAACTTGATAGACATGGAAACAATTTTAAGTTCTTTTTCAGAAGAAAGTAAAGTGTTCGGACTTACAATCATCATAAAAAGAGTCTGCACCATTTTCAGTCTGTCCCTGAGCAATAACCAACGGCTCTAAAAACAGATTTTTGTTGACGGCAAACAACTTAAGACAATGTATACTTTCATTTATTTTGGCTCATCTATAATAGCGATGCAGAATTGGACAATGAATTACAGAACCGAATTTCAGAGGCCAGCTCTAAGGCTTGTAAATTATGTCACAGCCTATGACATCGTAGTGATGTGATTTTGAGTGTGACGGTTGAAGTTTATTAATATGTTGTACTCTCCACAATTCTCTATTGTATTGAGGCATACACCGTTTTTGAAACACATTAAACATTTAGATTAATACCTAATGCGATGCATACGAGAAATCAATGGCATGAAGCCCTAAAATCGCGTCTAATTTAGAGAAGTAGAGTTTCAGGGCGCATATAACGTATAACGTTTTTTGGTCCCTAAAATGCCGTCTGTATAAAAAATATATATAACATTGTTCAGTTTTGTTGATATATATGTTTTCTAAAAACGTATATCATTCGTATTTCTCAATACATAATATTTTTATAAATTATTTTATATTTGTATTTATTTCAATATTGCAGTATCAAACGTGTAGCTATGCTACCAGGCCAGATATTAGTATAACCAAATTAATATTGGATAATTAAAAGGTTGTGAGAGGAGACAATTAATATCAGTTTCTATTGTTTTCCTTATTTGGTTTTTGTTTTCTTATTTGCTTTTTGTTTTTCAGAAAATAATTTGTTGATAGTTGTTTATTCATTTCAAAAGATAATTATATATAAACAGAAATATGTTTAGAAGAAATAAATAAAAAAGAGGCATTAATGAGATGTATCCCGCTAGGTAAAGGTCACATCTCAGTGGCTCAATTTAATACAACGATTTATAGTTTACTGTTGGTTGTTGATATGATGTTTAAGTTGTTATTCTTATTCATAATTGGTAAAGTTAATTTATCTATAGACACACATCACTCACATATACAACCACAAACTCATATATGTATATATATATATATATATATATATAAATATATGTGTGTGTGTGTGTTTGAGTGGGGTGTGTGCGCGTGTGTGTGAATTTATATTTGTCTCTTTGCGTCTGTGAATAAGTATGTGTGGCTATATTAGTCTAAGACTTCATTTATACCATAAACGTGGTTTTGTCTTTGCGTGTAATTGTTCTCACCGCTCCACATAAGGACGTATTATGTTCGCTTTTTTCCGTTCATTGCCAGGGAACGTCTTCACGAACCAAAGTATCGTCTTCCTGTTTTCCTTCGGCTGCAACGTTTTTCGAAATATTTACTTCTGCTTTCACAGTTTGATTTCTTTTAGTTTCAGAAGATCCCGTTAAGGGTGAAAGTAGCGATTTTTTGCTTAAACTTTAATCTTTTAATTTTATATATATATATATGGGGAGGGTCATATTTGTGTAATATTGCCAGAATTAATAACAGAACACACTCACTGTTTAGTTGGTTTTCGTTTCTGTGTCTTTTATATCGGTTAATTTAATTTATTCGGTCCTCAATGTTGCCATTGACTGACCAACGGTAAACAAAACAGATACACTATAGACACAAACACATATCTATAGTCTATCAAATTTCTTTCGTTGCACACCTGCAACATCGTCAGTGGTGCTATTGTGTTTCCTGCCGTTGCATTGTACGCCTACGCCATCTTTATTTAGTCTGTTTATTTATTTATTTATTTGTTTATTTTGTTTGTTTCGACACACGATTTCATATCAAAAACCTCGCAAAACTATATATATATATATATTTATATATTCTTCCCACTCCCTCCAACGATATATATATATATATATATATATATATATATATATATATATATATATATATACACACAATCACACACACATGCACACACGTACGTTTGTATATATATATATATATATATATATATATATATATATATATATATATGTGTGTGTGTGTGTGTGTGTGTGTGTGTGTGTGTGTGTGTGTGTGTGTGTGTGTGTGTGTGTCGTATGTGTGCCTGTGAATTTGCCCATGATGGTGTCAAATGTGAAAGGATGATACATTTTCATAAAATTATGTACACTTTTCTTTGGTTTCTGCCTTCGGAATTGCCATCAAATGGCACCAAGTGTTTGTTATGAAAGGGCCAAAAATGTATCATGTACATCATTTAATAGGAAAATATTGGTTACAATAATCAGATCTCAAATTATTGGCACACTTATTTGTATGTCTTTTTGTTCCGTACCTATATGTATATGTTGGTTTTATTTATCAATTGTTTTATCAATTGCCTGAGCAATTGATAAAAACACTGACTTCTCTTCTTTGTCTAATATCAAGCAGCCGCTGTATGTTCATACGGAGTAGCTCTTTATCATTTGAAACTTCGCATGTACTAGGGAAACTCTTCCATTATTTTAAGTAACCAACACTATCAAAACTATCAGTGGGCATCTGATGAGTAGGGAATCTTACTTAATTTCCTGATAATGTATATTCAATAATGTATCCAGCGCATATTACGCCTGTATATATATTTAGATACATATACATATATATATATTTAGAACAAATTCACCGTAATTTTATGGATTTACGTTGGATTACATGACAGGCATTATTTGGTTCGATGTAAATGAATATATAATTAACAACGTTAATGACCGGAATAATAAGAGGGAATTGGTCAAGAAAAATTGAGGAGTGAAGCAGCAACTTCACAATGATGTAATCATAGTCATTTTAAATTAATTTATTTTCCTTTAGTAGCCGGCAACAGAATGATAATAAACGAATCCAACAAACCTAATCCAAATTTACAATTTCAGATGATAACCTACCAGAAACAAACACACAATACTGGAACTAGGGGGACACATTTTCTCAGAGCACAATCAGCCTGAGTATCCAGTCCCTGTCAAATGTTTTTGCCACTGAATAAATTTCCACCGTTAAATGTACACATATATATACATGTATATATATATATATATATATATATATATATATATATATATATATGTATATACACAATATATAGAGAAACACACAGATACATGCGGACACACACATATACATGAATATATCCACATCCATCCCTGAGTTAATGGTGCCAACCCTAACCGATGTTGCTCTATGAATAACTGGGACAAACCAATCCGAATGGATTAGACTGAACCAGTATCAGAGCTATAAAGTACATTATGAAGAGAGAAGAAACATTAGATATAATTAGTAATAAGATGTATCGTACCCAAACTGCTTCTAAATTCCTCGACTACGTAGTTTCGTGGCATAATCAAAAACAATTATATCTAATGTTTCTTCTCTCTTCATAATGTACTTTATAGCTCTGATACTGGTTCAGTCTAATCCATTCGGATTGGTTTGTCCCAGTTATTCATAGAGCAACATCGGTTAGGGTTGGCACCATTAACTCAGGGATGGATGTGGATATATTCATGTGTATGTGTGTGTCCGCATGTATCTGTGTGTTTCTCTATATATTGTGTATATATGTGTATATATATATATATATATATATATATATATATATATATATATATATATATATATATATATATATATATATATATATATATATATAAATTTAAAGGACCGACAAGATCCCAGGCATCATTTATTGACTGGGTGAGATAAAACCCGACAAATTGGACCAAGAAAACAATGTTTCCATTGGTCTTTCCATTGATGATACTATCTACAGGGTGCAACGTGAAATATACACCATAGATAGCATTACCAATGGAGAGAACAATGATCACACATACACACACAAACGCATCCTCATACGCAAACACACACACACACAAACACACACATATATATATATATCTTCATTTATTTATTTTTATTGTGTGTCTTTGGGTGTATGTCGATTGCAGTTATCAATCTAACAATAAAAGTGTGGTCTCTCTGCTGCTGTCATACTTATGTAGGCAATAGATTAATCCCTAACATCATGGGTACATTCTCTGGTGAACGGCTACAAAGAAAAGTAACAGCAATTATGAAAGATGACTGCGTTTTTAATATCTCTCCTTGAACCTATAATAAAGTATAAACAACGAGAGACGTGCTTTGACATGGTGATTCTGAACGATAGAATGCTTCTTTGTTTTTATAGTTTTTCTCTCTATAATTTAGCTCTGGACAACTGAATTTCCAGGTTTAATAGGTTTCAGATATCTTATTAGGATCACCGGATTAAGTACTTAGAATATAGTTAAAGGAAATAATCTACATTGTAGACTTTTGAATTTTATGCTTTGTCTGTAGATTAAATGGTTCTACACAATTTAGCAAATTGATATGAATAATAAAGATATTTAATTCAGTTTACTTTATAGCTTAGAGTGACTTTAACATTGGAATCGTTGTGTTTTCTTATTTGGAATATGCTTTATACTTGTTATATGCATATGGAATGTGTACATGTTCCTCGCATTCTGTTTAGAACATTAGCAGCGAAAACGCTATCAAACGGCATTGAAGCAGAAATTGAAATCGCATTGTGGGCTTTAGTACAATGAGTATTGCCAGTTCTATTGTGGCACTTGTCATCCATCTTAAATTTATTGCCAGAAATATTTATAGCTGCTATTTTTAGTACGAACCACTAAAGTTGCATGCCACAATGTTATTCTAAGCCAAATAATACGAGACATATTTTTGCATGACCTAATGAACGTAGATTATCGATTCTTGTTGGAGAATATTGTATTTCTGTTATACATTGTTATATTACTGTTTTCTATTTAGGTAATATTTTATTCTTTGGTATTGTTGGCCTAAAATCGATATCAATATTTAATCCTAAAATATAATTAGATGGACAAATGAATAAATAAATAAATATGAAAATCAATGAATGAAACACCTAAATTAAAACTAAAGAAGCAATGTTTAAATATGAACATTTATGAGAACATGTCCAGGAAATTAATACAAAACTTCAAAGGAAATGACATGATATAATAAAAGGCAGTTCGAGAGGCATAAGGGCTTATGAAATAAATATTATATACAGTAGAATAAAAAGCAGCAAATCATGTGCTAATGTAGGTGTTAATCTCTTGGCAAGCTGAAAACACCCAACACATATACGATTCGCCGTTTTAAAGGTATATTGATTTTACCTTCGCTTGTAAAGCATGAGTATCACCGATTCTCATCAAACATTTCTTGACTTACAGTTTATTAGGGCGCAATGCATGACCTAATTTTCATACAAAAATATTTTTGGTAAAATGTTTCTAATAGGGAGGAGGTCTGAAATATTCATAGGGAGACTATGAAGGGGTGATGCTATAGCTATGAAGTTTTATGCATGAATTCTAACTCTTTTTAGTACTTACTACATTGTTTCTTTCCATAGAGTCTGTAGAAAAATAAACCTCTTTCGGCTATTCCATGAATGTAACTTTACTAAAATAATTGTTTCTACTTTAGGCACAAGGCCAGCAATTACCCAGTGCATTACTGGTACTTTATTTTATCGACCCCGTAAGGATGAAAGGCAAAGTCAACCTCGGCGGGATTTGAACTCAGATCGTAAAGGGACGTAACTATGCTGGAAATCATGGCGTCTGACCCTCTACCGATACTGCCAATCCACCGCCTTTACTAAAATAATATAATTAAATATCACTCGCAGTTTCTAATGTGATACATTCAATAACGTTGTCTATATATAATGCATATAAATATTTATTAGTCATTATGATAAGGGTGATATTAAAGTGTATTGCAGTACTCACACCTATCGCAAAAAAATAAATCATTTAGAAGATCACGTATTCTACCACGAAGAAATGTATAAATTTGATATATTTGGGACCGATATAATTAAGCGATTAAGAAAATATGTTAAGTAGTCTATATGTGTATTCATTACGTTAACATTAACATACTTTAGTGCATTATTCTAAATGCCGAAGCTACGAATTTTGAGGTAAAATTGAAAGAAATTACAAAAGCATTGATTTTCGAGCCTAACCGGGCGCTCATCAGTTGGCGAGCATTTTATCCAAATAGTAACAAGGAATTCATATTTTCAAGCATCTTTACAAAAGAGCTATGTGTGTAGATGTATTCACACACTCGTGCAGTCTCGGTGAAACAATCAGATATAAGTATACAACTTTATCTATCTATCTATCTATCTATCTATCTATCTATCTATCTATCTATCTATCTATCTATCTATCTCTATATCTATATATATCTATATATGTATATATACATATATATAGAGAGGAGGTGCGATAGAGGTTGCGATAGAGCGAAAGAGAGAGGGGGCGAGAGAGAGAGATACATAGAGATAGAGAGAGAGATAGAGAAAGAGAGAAAGAGGGAGATTCCTGTTAGAAGCAACGGTCTCCAGTAGAGTGAGCTGCATCCTAGCAAGCTGCATGGATGTTATCCAGCTACTTTGCTCAGTGTCTACCGTTGGGTCTGGTACCATTAGATTATACCCGTAAATTCTGTCCAGCTATTCGTTCCTGAGATCTTCTAACCACATGCCCATTGTATTGGAGCTATGCTCTGTCAATTCCGAAAAATAGCGACTCTACCTGGAATGATTTTTGATGGCTGTGTTACGCACTCTATCAAGTGACTTTACCAATTTCAACCCAATTTCGCGATCATAATCTTTCGGTTATTACACAAGATTCGGGACCATATGTAAGGGTTGGCACAAATACCGAATTGAAGATAGCGATTTTGGATTTGATACCTACATACCTTCTGACGACCGAATGCTGAAGCTGGCGTATGGATTGGTAGTACCGGTAAAGGGTCAGACGCCATGCTCAGAGTTACGGCCTGAGTTCCAACTTTTGGTCTGAGTTCAAATCCCGCCGAGGTTAACTTTACCTTTCATCCTTACGACGTCGAGAAAATAAAGTACCAGTAATGCACTTGAATAATTGCTGGCCTTGTGCCAAATGTAGAAACAATTATTGCAGCAGCTTCCGCTAGTCTTGCACTTAATTCAACCTCCTGCCTTCCATCACTCATGGACACGGACCCAAGATGATTGAAATCCTCCACCTTCTTCATATGTAGAATGCACTGTGCAGGCTTCCCTGAGAAGATGAGTGTCTCTGTATTCGCATCATTGTTTTTAATTTCAGCTATGCAGTATTACGCCTTAAGCCTATCGAGTGCATGTCGAAGATCAACTTCTGTCGATTACATTAACACTATTTTGTCTCAAAATTTCATCATACTGATATTACACACATCGGTCGTAGTACCACTTCCAAGCCGTCTGCGCATGACAATGAAAATAATGAATAGGTGAAGTGACAGTCCACAGCCTTGGCAGAATCCGGCATCCATATTGAATTGTTCAGTTTAGAACCATTTATCCAAATCCAAATAATCGGGCAATCGTATAGAATCATCAGGGCAGCAAGAAGGTGACCAATGTTCCCATATTCCTGCAAAACCTTCCACAGAGATTAATAATTCATGTTGTCTTCGTCTCTGATCTCTTCGATTCTGTATTGGATGTTTATGTTAACAGAATTGTTGAGCTGTCAAATGATCACAATATGCAATTTTAGACTAACTAAACCTAAAAACGCCCACATATCTGGCAGCTCCAGGAAAACCTACAGTATAAAGTGGGAAGCGCTGGTAGATAAGGAAGGTATGCAAATCATATCGCAGCCAAATTCAGAGACTCACATGAATAAGCTAAGCTCGTTGAGACAGAGTGGAAATTGTTTAGCTCGGCAGTTTCTGCTTCAACTGGTAAAGGCTGTAGTGCAGGAAAAAGAGGCATGGCATGCCGCTGGATATAAGGAGAACCCTTTCATTCAATAAAGAGGTCAAAATAGTCATCTGAGCAAGAATGAGGTCTACAAATGATGGCTTAGAAAGACGTCTTCCTTCTTGCACTTGCCGTACAAGCAGGTTCAAATATTTGCAGCAGAAACAGTAAAGGCTTCAAAAAGTTGTGACATGGGAGAACTTTTGTGTTGTGCTAGAATCTGGAAATATCGTGTTTTTGATAAGAAGTCCTCCGTCTCACCTGCTATTATAAACGTGCCTGGATATTTTCCTTCTCCAGAGAGGGTCATCCACGGGCATTCGTAGTGTTCCATGTGTGCGTGAGTGTGTTTGTAAGAAGAAACGACATGTGTATTTTTGTTTCATTGTTCTTTTTGTGAGTGGGATTGCGAAACAACAAAAGTTTGGATGTATTTTATTGCTTTATACAAATCATGTGCAACGCGAAATGTTTTACATTAATTGTTCTGAGTTTTTGTTTAATTTGTATTTTTTCTGTATAATATCCCTTGTGCGTCAGATGATAAACGGTGAGATGGACGTGTTTTGTTGAGGTTAATGATATGCAGTTACATAACTACTATCGATTTGTCAATGAATCGATATTATTATGGTCCATTCCACACTATAGTTGTTATACTATCGATGTTAGTTGATTATCTCTATTGTATTTTATTACAGTAATCAACGAAATAATCAGGCCTAAGTACATCAACTATGTTGTATTCATCAAAGTAAGGTCTGGTATCCCAAAATCTGGTACCCGTTAGACTATTTATATGTTAGTTAATATGAAGACAAGTTTCTATAGTTCTATACTTCAGCTTATTACATACCGAATGTTATTCACATTTGACAGGCCCCTCTGAAATGTACATAATTGGTTTTAATAATCTGAAATACAGGCATATAGACTCGTGTCAACGTATTTACCACTCCATAACCTTCCACTAAATGATCACATTTCCTTCGGTTCCAGGACTTGCAATTCGTCCAGGTGTAGTATGTTGGAGTCTAAGAATACATTATCCTGGCAGAATTTTAAAAGAATAAGTTTTAAAGAATGAGTTTTAAAAGAATTGATGAGCACTGGGCTCAGTAAAGCAAGCTCTCTATCCATTCTTTAGATTGGGTTCTAGGTTGGTCGCTTTTGTGTGCCGATGGCTGGTATGAGATACACAATCTATCAGACAGCTTCGCAACCGGATATATACCGATATCGAATTATCTAACACCGTTTGAATTCATTCAGTCCGCCATCATTGAGTTCCTTCGATGGAGCTGCAATATTAGAAGGAATTGGTTAATGTGATCTCGTGTCACGAAATGATAGACGGAAATTTGCAATTGATCGATCAGCTAGTTACTTGTCCCTGTTGTTGGTTTGAGTTGCAATAGCAGAATGTGTTGTTAGCTTTAAGAATATAAAGAAAACATTGTGATCTCCGAACTTCTCGGTTTGTCTGATGAATTCCTTCATTTCTACCCCTAACATTATAAGACAATAAGATAAATATATTTGTGTGAATTCAAATAACAGTGGAACAATAACGAAATGTATCTGCAACAAAATACACACACACACTCACACCCGTACACACACACCCATACACACATATACACACACACACACACACACACACACACACACACACACACACACACACACACACACATATACATATATATATATATATCCCCGTTCTTTGTATATATATATATATATATATATATATATATATATATATATACAAAGAACGGGGATAGTGAGTAAAATATATTTAAAAAAAAAATACTCCTACTAAAAATATTTCCCCCTGCTTCAGGTGTTTATTTACTCTCCCATTGCCACTTTAGCAGTATGGTCATGCGATATATATCTCATACTATTTCTCTGCCTCTCAATTTCATCGAACGCATCTCTGTCACGTTTTTTCTTTCTTTCTTTCTTTCTTTCTTTCTTTCTTTCACAGATCATTATTCTCTCCCTTCCCCTGGAATATATGTGTTTGTGCTTGTGAGTGTGTATGTGTTTGAGGAAGCATTTTTTGTTTGTGTGTATAAATGCACTGCGTTGTACTTTATTATCCTTATGAAGTGAATCGTTGTAATGAAAAGAGAGACAGTGGTTGTGTGACAGCATTAATAGAATAAGGACACGGAATATATAACCAGGAAAGGTGATGAAAGCAGATTAATGATGATGTTTCGCAAAAATGTAAAGCTATACTCAGATTGTATCGAAATCCAGCTATATATTCAATGGAATGGCGCTGCGAAAAATACATACGTAGAGGATTTATCGTCACTTCAGTCACCATTTATATTCTTTTCTTGAATTGAAGTCTTTGTAGACATTAATTATATATATATGTATATATATATATGTATATATATATATATATATATATATATATATATATATATATATATATATATATATATATATATATATATATATATATATATATATTACTTACAAAGCGTTCTATTCGTATTTCATTGAATAGAAGCAAATAATATATAAAGATATTTTCTGCCCTGTTCTTCTTAAATGTATCGTTATTATTGTGGTTATAGCTATTGATATTGTTACCGATGATATTGTTTGTTTCATTAGATCTCATTTTATATCATCTTTCTCCTCAGATTATCCTTGAGATGTTTCAAGTGTATAGTTTGTTGCCGTGTATCTTTTCTTTTCATATTCGCCTCTCAGCCCTTAGAGATAGAATACAAGATGAAGTATAAGAGAGAGGTAATGAAAGAATAGTGAACGAAAGGGAGGATTGTGCGCCTTGGTTGTTTTCATTTTGTTGTTTCTATTCAAATGAGAATATTCTCCGTATTACGTGTGCCGTGTCTAGTAATACTGATTTCTCTGTACTTTATATATTTGTAAGTCCTGGTGATTTTACTGTGTATCTCTTACAGTGTGTGGGAGATTTTATAAATCTCGGAGCTGCTATTATTATATGGATTGTGTCCTGCTTTTAACCTCCACATCAACGTTATATCTGCCATCACATCGTTATGATTGGGTAATTTTTTTTCTGTTTGGCTGATAGATAACCTCTCGTCTGTAGGGATTCAGACGTCAATTGGAAAACATTTCTTTTCTTCGTGTTTTATGATTAAAATACTTGGTCGGTAAGCCGTGACCTCCCTCATTGTGTGTATTGGCATATGATATTGTGTGTATTGGCATATGATAGTAGAGCTGTCATCTGATACATTTTCTGGTGTTTGTCTGTTTTTACTTTCGATATTACAATGTTTGTCATAACCAATAGTACATGTAAATCCCCAAACTAATATGACTGAAAATATAGGCTTTCTGGTTTCGTTTGAGGAGACAGAAGCAATATATTCTACAGTTACGTACTGTGTTCTACATTAATATGTATATTTGATGTATTTGAAGGGTTTGAAGTTTTCCGGCAATTAGGAATCCTCCGATCGCTGCTTTTTATCAAGGTACGTTTCGCCAGTTTTGTGTATTTTGCTTCTCCATGTCCACCCGTATCAGATTTGTGGGGATATTGGCCATGTAGGGATTATTCTCACCATCCTTTTAGCATGGAATTCTAGACGCATGTTTTCCATTTTTATTTTATTTGTCGATTATCTGTCATTTCAGAATATGTTTTGAAATTGTTGGCTTCCTGGAAGGCAGTTTACAATATTTTGATTTTCGAGGCTAGTAATATTTTTATTATATTTATTTGTTCCCTTCATTCAAATTTGTTTCCGTTCCTTGCAGAGTGTCTTCTCGGCATCTAGGGCAAAATAATTCACTTGCATACATTGGTAAGCCACACAATAGACGCACAATATTGTTCACATGCCTCACTTGACTAAGTTATAGCTATATCATTTACTTTACACATATGAACATGATATGTATAAAATCATATTAAAATAGAATGATATTGATCAACATAAGAGTGTTGGATTATTTACAAATTTCTTGATTATGGAATATCTTTTAATAAATTTCAGTACAAAATAATCAAAAATGATTATTTTCATACAGTGATAGTTCTCTTCTCAATTCGGTTGCAGTAATGGTTTAAACACATTTTCGCCATTATTGCAGTGAGAGTAAGATAGGAATTATTCATAAATCCTTTTCTGTTCCATTTGTTAATCTATCCTAGTCATCTGGTATTTCGATCACCATGAGAGGATACATTTTGTTCAATTCCAATCTATCTGGATAAGTCGGTGGACTTAAGAATACGACTCTCTCTGAGGCAACTCCATGCCATTCCAGAGTTTCGTGGGACGCCTGATGGAGGGAGCTGTAATGCTTATCGGTGCTATGACTACCGACTATCAATCAGATAACTAGGGCAGGTATCGTTGGTTTTGACAGTGTTATTTAACCTTTATAAATTATTTGTTCAGTCCTCTCATTCACTTAAAAAGTCACATCATAAAAGTTGATAACTATATATGTTAAAACAAAGTGGAGTAGGGCGTGATAGAAAGAAATAATAAACAGTATAAAAGATATGAATTGGTTTTGCATTCAGGATATTAGAATGATATTAAATATTAATTACATTTAAACTTTAAATTGATCAGAATAGATTGTGTGTTGACATATATTACATAGACAAACATTTGCAAATTATGCGGTTGGTACTTGTTAAAACTATCTCTAGGATTTCTTAGATGCTAGGTTTGCTTGGTAGGTTTTCTAGAAACGTTTTAACACCTTTCCTTATAACACCTAAATCTCCTATCACTACCAGAATAATATGTGCTTTAAGGTGTCACATTCTATTTATGTCAATTTCTAGATCTATATATTTAGCATTTTTTCTCATACTCCTTTATGGAAATAGGCAACAGTTTGGTTACGATGAAATCAATAATGTACCATAGTATCTTTCAAAAACATCAAAGCACGCAGTGTCCTTAGCAATGTTAACATCATTTTTTCTATTGTTGGCACAAGGGCAGAAATTACCCAGTACATTACTGGTACTTTATTCTATCGACCCCGTATGGATGAAAGGCAAAGTTAACTTCGGCGGCATTTGAACTCAGATCATAAAGAGACGTAACTCTATGCTTCAAAGCATGGTGTCCGACTCTCTACCGATACTGCCAATAAAATAATTGCTTCTACTTTAGGCACAAGGACAGCAATTACCCAGTACATTACTGGTACTTTATTTTATCGACCCCGTAAGGATGAAAGGCAAAGTCAACCTCGGCGGGATTTGAACTCAGATCGTAAAGGGACTGCCAATAAAATAATTGTTTCTACTTTTGGCACAAGGCCAGCAATTACCCAGTGTATTACTGGTAAATAAAATAATGAATTCGAAAATGCTCCTTTGTGCTCACAGTTTCAGAATGACCAGTGACAAGTAGCAAGGCAGAAAACAAGAAAAATAGTTGTAAAGGAACATATCGACGCTTGCACTGACATTTAAAATGTGTAAACATTATATTCTAATTCGGGCGGTGGATTGTGAGGAAGTAAGGTATTATGCATGCATGGTTGCGTAACTCTTTTTGAAGTAGTAGGAGCGCCGTAATGGTGGTTGTCAGACATATTAAGCCTAATGGAACCCATCGCCCTCTAGGTCTGAAAAGAGCAGATTTCCTCCAGCAAAGATGAAGTGAAAAGTATATATGCAGTAAGAGGCGGTGGATTGGCAGGGCGGTGGATTGGCAGTATTGGTAGAGGGTCGGACGCCATGCTTTCCAGCATAGTTACGTCCCTTTACGATCTGAGTTCAAATCCCGCCGAGGTTGACTTTGCCTTTCATCCTTACGGGGTAGATAAAATAAAGTACCAGTAATGCACTGGGTAATTGCTGGCCTTGTGCCTAAATTAGAAACAATTATATTCTAATTCGCCTCATAAACATAACAAAAAAAAAAAGGAAAACATCTGCAACTGGCATTTAGGCGTTTCACAGATAATTTATGACAATCGCTGTTTATGTTAAAGACAATATGTATTCTATACAATATGTTGGTAATGCATTCTACTACTTTTTTATTGTAATGGTTGTATATTTGTGTCATGGTCTCATTTTTCTCCAGGCTTTGTTCACTCTGTGCAGCGTCATTTTCCCAGTTATCTCGATTTTTTAATCTGTATAATTGTGTCGTCATAACATTCCTTTCAGTAATGTATTGTCCTCGGTTCGGTTGAAATACATTAAGAGACTTTATTTTCATCTTTATTTAATTTAAATTTCTGTACGAAATTTATTACTGCACTGTATATGTTGTTACTATTTTCTCATTATATCAATGTATGTTGTGAAACTTAGTACGATATCATAAACTTTATAGGATGAAATGCTGCAATATAATCGATTTGGTTTAAGACAAGCAGCAAATGTATGTGTTAATTAGTGTGTCTTCAGTTGTAAAATTTTATATTGTGCTTTGTAAATGCGTGTTTTGATTTTATGTTTCTGATGAGAGACATGTTATACTGTTTCACAATAGAAAAGTTTCACAATATCAATTTTTAATTTACGTAGTATTGAAACAGTATTTTCATGTATGGTCGTTTCGAGCAATCAGATTAATGTGATAAATCGTCATCTCATTTCAAGTTCCGTATAAGTTTTCAGAGGTAGTGAACTATGTTGGATAGAATTTGCTGCGTGATTCATTCTAGATATGTGCTCTCTTTGTTCATATCCCACGGAGGTTAACCTTTTCAACCTATTGGGGACGAGGGAAAAGTCTCTGGTTAGAAATGGAGACGACTCTTACTGCATATATACTTTTCACTTCATCTTTGCTGGAGGAAATCTGCTCTTTTCAGACCTGGAGGGCGATGGGTTCCATTAGGCTTAAAATGTCTGACAACCACCATTACGGCGCTCCTACTACTTCAAAAAGAGTTACGCAACCATGCATGCATAATACCTTACTTCCTGACATATATGTTACCACGTTTATTTATATATTTCTTTACCTTCCAAAAGAGTTAAATATATTTGAGATTTATATCAGTTTTATGGCTTTAATTACTTTCTGATAAAATTATTTGGGCTAGATTGGAGATGTTTTTTTCTGTTCGGGGTATCAGTGTCGCTCTTCATTATTATATGTATTAGATTATAAATGGATATTGACTTCGGGTGTTTGAGTGAGTGATGCATAGAATAATTGGCATATGATTCTGATGTAAATGTTGCAATCTGATTACACAAGGTTTGCTAATTTATTGCACGTATTGTATAGCGAATGTTAAAAAAGAATCAATAAATATCACAGGCCTTTGAATGGTTACGAAAAAATAAATCTACTTTTGCGCTAGCGTTATGATATGAAATTTTTTGGAAGAGGAATTAAGAAACATGTCCTGCTGTTAAACAGTAGGGAGCAAAGCATAATATTTTCAACCAAGTATTGTTCATATTAGACAATGCACTAAACAATCCAATTAATTTAATCGATTGCCAATCTATAAGGTTTTATTTAGCTTGCTATTCAGGTTCCTGGGGTGCTTCTTTTCGGCCAAGTAAAACTGATGGATAACTGTTAAATGACCACCAATGTAACTTATATTCTATGTCCTGATCAACCCTCTAAAGGCATATTGAATTCTAATGGGTTAGAGATAAAATGTATTCTACAGAAATGGTGTCATGGTCTTCGTTCTGCTCAAATTCCATTCCATAAAACTATTTCACGTCATAAATCTGATGAGAAAATTGAGTCTCTGCTTTCCTATCACAGTACTTGTCTGAGATATATAACTATCTCGCTCATAAATACAGAAGAGGTCCAATATATCATAGGGATGTCATATAATTATTCTATCTAATTCATACCAAGGCCCATCATGACATCAGTGGAAAAATACTAGCACCATAACAACAGTCGAATGAGAGATATGCGGTTAAAATCGTGGGATAGATACCACTTTTATATAATACAATAAATTAGAGTGAAAGAAGGCCACATTTTTGTCAGACATATATGATGTAAATATACTCTGTTATCGACGTCATTCATAATATTTATTTCAGTTGTTTAATCAACTCTTCTGATAAGAGGAAATCGAAGATAAAATAAAATATGAGGGAAAGATAAAAGACGCTTTTATAAACTTGTTTAACACATATTGTTTCCGCGAGCAATAGAAGATCTTTAAAAGTAATGACAATCTTACTCTTGTCTGACATTCACATATATTCCTTTAGTATAGGCAATATTAGCGTTATCATCGCGCAGATGTTTAAATAAAGATGTCTAGCATTATACGTAACATCGCGTTGTGTATTGAGATCTAAACTGCCAAGTGTGGTGTTCATTTGTATAAGATTTAGATGATATTTGTAACAAATTATCCGACAGTAGAGAGGTATACTTTTCTGTTCATTGCCCTAAATAGTTAAACCATTGAACTGATTTCATAAATGGCACTGGCCCAGTTTCTACATGCCTGATTTCAATAGCATAATTTTGCCCAATATTGGATTAAGCGGCCATGCAGAGAGTTCGAATCCAAACCCATCTTGTAGGGAAGACGACATAATCACTCATACGTATCTCTGACCATTTACCGGACTATCACTGCACTAATTAATGACTTTTAATGGAATTAAATTGTAAGTAGAAGATTGTTTCACCGATGACCAAAAGGATCAAGAAATGCCGTTATGTTTCTCTGTACCTTAAAGTTACTACCCTGTCTTTAAAAAGGTCTATGAGAGTATCGTTTGCTACTATTACTTATCTACGTGGCTGAACGTTGTGTATTAAACAACATTAAGTACTGTTAATACTCATAATATAATTTTGTTTTTAAATATATATTCACATAAAGATTTTAATTCGAATGATTTAATTTAAACAAATATATATGATATAACTTTTGAATCTAGAGCTTTAAAATGTTATAAGCATGGATGAAAATCAAGCACATGATCTAAATAATAAAGATAATTCAACAATCATATACATAGACATAGAAATATGTAAATTCATGAAAAACGATATTTATATAGATCTACCGAGAATATAAAATTACGAAAGTGAACAAATTGTATTTTTTAGTTATATTTCATTATTGCATTGATATTATCGGTAGATGCTTTGCAGGAAATAGTTACGGCCCTTTATGGTCTGAGTTCAAATCCCGCCGAGGTTAATTTTGACTTTCATCCTTACTGGGTCGATAAAATAAAGTACCACTAATACACTGGGATAATTGCTGGCTCTGTGCCAAAAGTAGAAACAATTATTACAGGAAACCATCTTATCATGCTTCTTTAAAATGTTAAAGAAACATTTTTCTTTTACCAGGGTGTCATCAAGATCTATTAATCTGCAGAATTTAAGCAAAGAAATGATATCAACGCTGCAAGCTAACGATATGATTGATATTACTTCATCTTTATTATGATGAATAATACGTTCTGCAGAGCCTAGAATATAATGCAGACGAGAGAAGAATGTATACTGCTGTTAATCTCCTGGATTTCAAATATATTTCAGTTAAATAAATTCATAAGATTATAATTATAAATAAATAAAGACTACTATTATAATTGGGATATTTCGCTTAGTTCTGTCCTATAGCCTTGCGGTTGAGTTCAGGTGTGAACCACATATAAACAATCTGTTTTGTTCTCTCGTCCTATCATTCCAATATCTCGTTGAATGCTACTGATCTTTCACATCATATTCTAAGGAAGCCATTTTTAAATAGTTGACTATTGTGGTCAACAAATAGATATATTATGTTTTAATATGTTTTATATTCATATATGTTAAATATAACGAGAAAATCCCCAAAATAGGAACATATTTTGCTAGGGAAAATGACAGGGGATTCGTTCACAATTGAATAATCACATTTCTTTTGCAGACAATTCATTTCATTGAATTCTTACATATGTTTAGGCAGCGTAACATTACACGGTGCAATTGTTTTCATGTTCAGTTAAAATGATTGCTGTGTTCGAATGCATATCTGAGAAATATGAAAATAGAACACTACATTTTTTCTCCCAGAATTAGCATCAGAAACCTTTCATAATATATTATTTATTGAAAGTGACACTAATTCATTATACCTCCTAAGCAAAATTTTGTTTTTATATGCATTTGTTTCAATATGACGATAATAGTGTTTAAGAAAATGTATGTTAGAATCTAATCGGAAACAAATATCTAATGCATTTTTTGTCATAATTTTCAGAACAGAAAGACCTAATATGATAAATCTCGCAGAAATAATTGTTTATGCAATATATGCTAGTTTTGTGTGCGTATCTAATATGGATATACGGGCTTTTAACCTGCGAATCTATATGATTTACGGACGAAAGTTATTAAATATTTCCTTAGTCGTTGCATTAATTTAACGATTGGACAAATCTTTTTAGATCGTGTCTTATGAATGGTTCAAGTATACAGAATTGAGACAGTCGGATTGCTCCGTATTTACTATGTTAAGGATAAAATTAAAATAAACATAATATTATATTCCAGGGAAAGACGAATACAAATACTAATTCATATACTTCTAATGATCGATCAATTTATTTTTGAAAATAACATTTCTAAATTCCCTGTAGAGAAAATTATGCCTGTCACTCAGTATTAAAATTAATAAAAACACATGAATGAATCGCTATGAATTGTGAAGGCGCCTGTTGATGCCCGGTGACATCGAGACAGGGAGAAATCACTGGTGCGAACTCAATGTGGAATATTGCTGGCTGAGAGAGGTTTCTGAACCACAACCTTAACAGCATTATTAGTCATGGGACTTTTATAGATTTTATCTGAAGCAGAATATCAAAAGGGTCATAAAATACCGACAATCATCTGGTCCAATAATCTAAAATAATCAAATATATGAGAATATTTATTCTGATCAATTTAAATCAGATTATCAAATAATCTACGCAATCTAAAATTATAATGATTTTTCTATTTCGTTTCATACATTTATATCTAAAGAAATAAATTAAAGCAATCCCGTTTTTAATAATCCTATTAAAATGTTAATATTATCATTTTGCATGTTAGATGTATCCAACATTTTTCATCTGACACACACTTTAGAGGGCTTTCAAAGTTCATATCCCATGGTGGTCATTTCGTATTTTATTTTTGTGATGTTGATAAAAAAAATCATCAGCCTAGGGCAGTATTAAATTGATACATAGCTGTCAGAACATCAGACGTGACATTTCGTGGTATCGATTCCGGATTTCTGGTTTATGAGTTCAAAGACGCCACATAATCCGACATGGAGTTTCAGGCGGGAGTGACGTGGCAAACAGTCTGCCACAAAAAAAAACAGAAAAGAAAAAACCCTTAGATTCACCCTCCAAAAGCGAAGGCATACAAAGAGGGGTAAAGGCAGCAAGGAAACTTGCAGCAACACCACCACAAACACCAACAACACAAACACAACAAGACACACACACCAATCAGCAACAAGAAGAAAACGGCAACAAAATCACCCCTCCCCCCAAAAAGTACACAGCCATAAACATAGCAAAAAAAGAACTCATCAAATATATAAAGCAGCACACAAAAATCACGGAAAAAAATTACTACACCCCACCAACACCAAAAACTCTCCCGACAAACATAAGCATCATCGAAATCTCATTAGAACAATACAAACCTTTAAAACAAAAATTCCCCAACGCAGTTGGAGACTTCAGAGGGGCGGTTACCAAGAGGATATACACTGACATCCTCTTGGAAACACCCATGACCAGCGAAAGGGACGGTTCTACTGTCCCTTCACCACACAAACAAGGTAAGTGACCCTTTCTCATTTGCCCCGTTTCTCATCCAACATGGCTGTACTCACAAAAGGAAGTATAAATGAACGTGGCCTGGGGTCATCTTGGAAGCAGGGTCACCTGCTCAATGACCTCAGGTCACTAAACATAGATGTGGTGGCCATCAGTGAAACAAGAATATCCTAGGCACGGATCTTCGCACCGATCTTCGGCGGCTACGATGTATACGCATCTCCCAGCTGTTCAGGATCAGGGGGAGGGGTTGCCGTCCTTTTTCGGAGAGGCTTGGATCTCGCGATACGGGCCATCTTCCTGGACCCAGAAGGTAAGTCGGTGGTGCTGGACGTGACCGGCAACGAAGGCAATGCTTTCAGGCTAGTAGCCGTCTACGCCCCAACAGGAGCAAGACGGCCAGATTTCTTCAGACATCTAGAGACCTTTCTTGGAACGTCCCGCTCTTTAGTGTTAGTGGGCGACTGGAACGGTATTTTGGATGCACGCTGGGATCGTGTGGGGCTAGTGGATAGGGGAGGAGGGTGAAAGAGCCTCACCAACCTGCTCAGACGTTTTGAACTGTCTGACAGGTATCAACTGGATCACCCGAATGTGCCAATGTGGACATGGACAAACCGCATCGGGTCATCCAGATCGTATCTAGATAGGGTTTTCTGCAGGGAACTAGATAAGGCTAGTATAAGTTGTCCACAATTTAAAATAGTCGACTATACAGACCACAAATTTGTGATCTGTGAGATCGACATAGACAGACTTCATAGACACGGGCCTGGTTACGGGAAGCTGAACGCGTCTTTCCCGGCGCGCAAGGCCTACAGAGACCGGATTAGCGTATTAGTTAAGCGGGCGTTGACGGGAGCGGTCGTCAACAACATGTGGTGGTTCACCCTGAAAAGGGCAATTAAAGTATAGTCGATTAGGTTTAGCAAAGGAGTAGTGATAGAGGAAAATAGAGTAGAGGGAGAGCTAGTCAGAAAGCTAGAAGAGGCGTTTAGGACAGGCATCGCAACCGACGTGCTTGCAGCGAGATTGGCACTCGACCAATTCTTCAACGCAAAGGTCTGCCCTACGAGCTTTATGCAGTTATGCCAGACTTGTTCGGTGACCTCTTGGCAGACGTCTACTGCAACTGGCAACAGAACAGGAGCATTCCCAGTTTTGTGAGCCGGGCAGCAGTGGCGCTGCTGAGAAAAGACCCGTAAAGGTGGATGTTATTGATAATTTCAGGCCCATAACTCTGCTAAACGCAGATTTCAAGATTTTGGCCAAGGTGTTAGCAACGAGGTTGGCTCTTGTCGTCAAGGGTCTTGTGGGAGATGCACAGACACGCCATCCCGGACAGATCCATACACGACAACCTCCACCTCATGCGATACATCATAGAGAGGGTGGTTAAGGAAGTTGGAGAGGGTGGGGCCCTGATCAACTTGGATCAATCCAAAGCATTCGATAGGATCGACCATCGGTACCTTGCGGCGACCTCGAGGCAGCCGATTTCGGGCTCGTTTTCAGGCGTTGGATCGCAGCAATGTACAGCGACATCTGCTCAGTTGTGAGGGTGAACGGTCACTTGTCGCAGCCGTTCAGCATCATGCGCACAGTCCGCCAGGATTGTCCCCTCTCGTCCCTCTTGTACGTATTGGCTCTCGAGCCGTTACTGCACAAACTGGTGGCGATGAGGGGCGTCGCACGCGAACTAGGATGCGGGAAATCCGAGTCGGCTTACGCTAACGACGTCACCGTGTTGGTGTCGAGCACCAGACACGTCCAGATGCTCTGCACCGCTCTCAAGGAATACGAAACGGTGACAGGGGCAAAGATAAACCTGGAAAGGTCGGTGGGCTTGCAGCTAGGCACCTGGAGAGGCAAGTCCATGCCGTCCGACAGCGTCGTAGGGCGTTGGACGGACGGACCGGTTAAATTGCTCGGGGTCTGGTTCGGACCGGACCTCCAGATGGAGAAAAACTGGAACGAGGTGACGAGCGGGGTGGCTTCCCTCACCCAGAAATGGGCTGAGAGGAAGCTGTCCCTGAAAGGCCGGGCGGAGGTG
Source organism: Eledone cirrhosa (assembly GCA_964016885.1). Taxonomy (NCBI): domain Eukaryota; kingdom Metazoa; phylum Mollusca; class Cephalopoda; order Octopoda; family Eledonidae; genus Eledone; species Eledone cirrhosa. The sequence continues at coordinate 216,098,663 of OZ024743.1, forward strand.
GCGAATGCGTACATCGCATCCGTCATCTGCTACCGCCTCACCGTCGTCCCTTGCTCCAGCCCAACTCTCACCAAAATGGAGCGCCTCCTCTTCCGCTTTTTGTGGAAGGGACGCGCTCCCATGGTCAGACGATCCATCTGCTGTCAACACCCGTCGCGTGGAGGACTGGGCATGCCATGGCTGATGATGCGCAAGCATGCGCTGAGGCTGCGACATCTCTGATGCTTCCTTGATGGTGAACGGGTGTGGTCGCCGTTCGCCAGGCACATTTTCCCACAGCTCGTCTCCTTGACAGAGCTGCAATCCTTGTTCAGAAAAAGACCGAGGGATAGCCCTTGGAAACTGGAATGTCTCCAGGCGCCCACTGCCCTCTTCCAGTTGGGCACCAGTATCGGTGGAACATCCAACTCGGCGTTCTATAGAGGACTACTGGAGGGGAAGAGCGACGACGTTCTCGGAGTGATCCTGGGCGTCGAAGAAGATCAGCTGCTTGCTCTCTTCCGGAGAACTTTCAGCCCGGGGCCTATGGATAACTTCCAAAAATCCCTGGCTTGGCAGTGCTACCGGGGAGCGCTGCCGGTTCGAGATAAGCTCTACAGGCACGGAAGTGCCGTCAGCCGAGCCTGTCCGAGATGCGCGCATAGCGACGAAACCGTTGTGCATGCACTCGTTCAGTGCCCGAGCATTGCTGACTTGTGGAGCTATGTCGAACAGTTGTTGTCACGTGTGGAACTGATCCGGTTGTCGACTGAGTCCATTGTGCAGATGGTCTCGCCGTCTTCCTTTGAGGAGGAAGGGCATGCGGTTTTCATCTGCCTGGTGGCCATGGCGAAAGAGATTGTGTGGTGGAAAGGTTAAAAGGATTAAAGACAAACACTTTCCTCTTCGGCGAATCCCTGATTAACTTTTTCAAGTTTCACTTGAAGAGGAAAATCAGGGTGGAGAGGCAAGTGCTGCTTTCTAGCAAGTTTGTTGAAAGGTGGGTGAATGTAGCGAGAATGGTCTGAATATACGTCTGTAGTTTGAGAGATGGAAATTTTGAGAGAGGGCGCTTGCCCTGGTAGTCAGGGTGGCCGTGGTCTTTTGTGTGGTTCTCGCCACGAGTAACCCTCGGAGGTTTCCCCTCTATTGGGGAATTTTTCATTGTTTCAATTTTCATTTTATTGTTTATGTATATATATGTTTTAAGTCTTTTTTCTTTTCTTATATAAATAATAAAAATATTTACACGCACAAAACCGACATCGTACCGTCCTGTTCCGTCTGTGATGTTTTTCTTGATGTCATCCCTTGTGGCCAATAAAGAAATCATTATTATTATTATTATTATTATTATTATTATTATTATTATTATTATATATATATATTTGAAAAAAAGGAAAAGGATGACTTCATGTGTAGTTCTAAATAATTTGATTTAATTTTACAATATTATAATATTTTGAGTTGGTAGATCTAGCAAACTTTTTGCTAACTTCGGTGGGAAGAATTTTAAAGATTCCTGGATAACGTTCTTGGAGAACTTTCTCCCATTCGTCGGTGGCGTTGGCGATTGTCAAACCGAGTGAAGTCATTATTTTCCTTTTTTTCAAATATACCTAACAGTACCAATGATCTCACACATTTTCAAATATATATATGTATATATATATATATATATATATATATATATATATATATATATATATATATATATATATATCTTGGCAATCGATTTCGTTCTAAGGCAAACAGATGAAGGACCAGGTCGAAGAATCCTATGGAGAGGCCAGTCGAGGCTGAGAAATCTGGCATGCAGCAACGAAATCGCTTTGATCGCTGAGGACAGTGCAGCTCTGCAACTCCTCACAACATCCCTGCAAGGGAGTGCGGAAAGGATCGGCCTGAGAAGCAACACCAAAAAGACCAAGTTGATGAGAACAGCCAATAACACAGGTCCAGCGCTCAGAGTCAAACAACAAGAACTGCAGCAATCCATCACTTCACCTATCTAGTCAGTATCCTGGCAAGTAATATTGATGCTGAGCTCGAGATCAACAGTCAGATCAGCAAAGGAGCCGCGGTTTTCCAGCGGTTTTGCCCAGTCTGGTGTCTTCATACATCAGCACAAGGATCAAGCTGCGTCTATAAAAGAGCATCGTGCTGCTGACAGTGCTTTATACGAGAGGATCCTGGAAGAACACGACAAAGATAGAGAGACTGCTGAACCCTTTCCACCAGCGGTGTCTGCGAATGATCCTTAGTGTGTCCTGGCACCACCGAGTACGAAACGGAGAAATCCAGCGGAGAGCCGTGTCATGGACGCTACGAAAGATGGTCGCGGAGCTTCTGTACTACCTGGGTGGCCATATTCGGCACCTGCCCGACGAACGACAGTCAAACACAGCGATGAACTGGACGGCGCCTGGTGTCAAACGGAGGCGCAATTTCCCCCAATATCACCCGGCGACGAATGTTTGGCAAAGACATGATGGCAGCCAACATCACTTGGCACGAATGAGATGAAATACTGAAAAGATTGAAAGAGGAGGAGGGCAAGGAAAAGTTAAGTGCATTTACGGCGTACATATGCATTGGGCAATTACTTGGTAAATTGTACGAAGGAAATGTTTGGTTTGAGTGTATAGAAAATTCAATTCTTAGTATATCGATCAATCATGTCTAGATAGTCCGAATACTTCTTAGTTTGACAGTTGGTATGCTTTATCTTGTTATATATAGGATGATTATAATAATGATATGATTCCTGGCGCTATTTATCCACTACCTCTCATTCCTACATTTTTAGAGGCACTGTGCCACAGCATAGAGGAAGGAAAGTGTGAAAATAACAATAAAATATTCATCAAAACCCCAACTAATTATTTGCAATATAGAAGTGGAGATATTCTATCTAGTAGGTAAATTTAATTAAATCTCTGTGAATGGAAACAGAAAACATGTTCATATAATGTCTCCCTCAAAATAAATACACAAATGCGTGAGCAGAATTTATATGAAGCCATCAGATGCGCAAGAGTTGCTGCAAATGCAACGTAGAGATTCCTGTAAAGACTGATACGACAACAGAGATTTTACATGAATCAATTAAAACAACAGGCAAATAATAGATGTTTATCGGACTTACGCGCAGAGGCATACCTATCAATATACATAAACAAATATATTGACGAACCTATCTATCTATATGTCTATCTAAATATATGACGCTTTTTCGCTCGCTCACTCTTCTCTCTCTTTCTCTCTCTTTATACACACACACTTTTATATATATATATATATATATATATATATATATATATATATATGATATATGTGAATGTATATGTAGGCGATCGTTGGTCTGTAAGTGTTGTTTGAGTAAGCAGTGAGAGAGAAAAACGAATGTGTGCTTTGTACAGTGTTTTTATGCTGCTGTCAATGGGTAAATTTAATACAAACATACACAGACACACACACACACACACACATATATATATACACGCACATATTCACACACACACACATATATGCACACTCACACATGCAGACACACACATATACATACACACACGCACATATATATATATATGTATCTATATATATATATATATATATATATATATATATAGTTCGGTTTAATTTCCTACAGATCAAAGCGATTTAATATGTTTGCATATTATGTGTACGTTGAGAAACTGTATAGAGTTTATACTATATTCATGATTAATATATATATATATATATATATATATATATATATATATATATATATATATATATATTTATTAATATATAGGCATATATATATTTATATGCATGCATACAAACATGTGTAGGTTTGTATGAAAACACATGGATCTGAATGTGTTGCATCCACTCATGGATATGGTAATGTTTTTTTTTGTTGTTGTTTTTTTGCCAATATACTTCAATGGATAAAATATTTAATATTACTAAAAATGCTTTTCTCGGCGTTATTACTCTGCTCAGATTGATATATATTTCACTTAAAGTAAACTAAATTTTTCAATAATTCAGTTCTTTTTTTATTTTTCTATTTTGTTAACATTTTTAACCTTCTTAATACCCATAAAACTCGTTTTGATGTTGCATTACATTAAATCCCTGTTTCAGATTTACGTGTGCTCTGTATTTGGTGTTTTATTTATTGATATATTGTTTCTTTGTAAATTTTAGATATATGGGATAAACATATAGCTTGAAACTTATGTTTAATGTCCTTTCAACATGATTATATCCAGTCATGGTTTCTTTTATATATTATAAACATCTACAGCCTCACATACACACGTGCGCACACACATGCTCACACACATACACAAACACATGGCAATACTCATAAACACACACACAAACACACACAACACACACTTGTATATATATATATATATATATATATATATATATATATATATATATATATATATACACACACACATATATATATATATATATATATATATATATATATATATATATATATATATATATATACATATATATATATATATATATATATATATATATATATACACACATCCATATATATATATATGTGTTTATATATATATATATATATATATACATATATATATATTATTTTCTCTTTTTATATATCATCACAGAATGGAGTTGAGTGATTCATATATTTCGACCATTATAGGGATATTCTACTGAGATTATAGTAACGAAACTATGTAAAACCATGGAAATTACAATTAAGCTGGATTGCTGTTTTTTTATGCTCTCTGTTCTTCATGATATTTTGAAGTATGAGTTTTCGTTTATGTTTAAATATATTGTCTGAAATATATATTTGTCATTACAATATGTAAAATAAAATACATTGTAGTGGAAATGGTTTTTCTGCTTTACACCGTCTACCGGTTTTTCTCTTTATTGTTTTCCATATGGTATAATCAGTATTTCATTCGTGCGTTTTTCAAATGATGCATGTCTAAACAGTTTGGTTTTATTGTATATGTATAATCTCTAGTATTGTGCTGAGTTAATTTTTCTTAGCGGATGAAATATTTCTCTAATATACAAAACAAAACCGTGTGCATCTATTTGCTATCTAGTTCTTATCATATTGTCCCTGGCTGCTTCCGTCAATTATGTATTAGTGTATCACAATTATTTTATTCCTCTCCATTTATTTTCATGTATTATCACGCATTATGATTATATTTTACGTTTTGAACCTGATTGAATTTCAAGTAGAACAACCCATATAATTGCTCATTATGGTCGTGATATTTATTCTGCTTCTATGTTATATCATAATTGATGTTCACATTTTGTTCTTTCCATTATTTCTCACATTTGACATGAATGAAACGTGGCTACAGATTTTCTCCCTTCATGGAAATGAAAGTTGCTTGTCACTGAGAAAAAATAAATTATACCAATTAAAAATTGAAATTTACCTCTTGAGGGGGGAAAGTAATTGAAACATACCATCTTGTTCTTTTATTCTGTTATCTATAGCAATTATGGGTATTAAGTTAACATTGTATTATTAAAAAAGATGTCTTTTATTGAAAAGGTGTATATTCATTTTACCTGAAATACTTTAGTACACGTAGTTGCATCCATTGTTATTTACTGAAAAAAATAAATGTTTCACCAACTAATTTCATTTATGCTTGCTATAAAGACTGGTGTTATCAAGGTCCTTCAATAGACGGAATTATAGGAATTGTTATCTTCTAAATAGCTAATAATATATTTGGAACACATAGATATAATAATGTTTCTTTTCTCCCCAAAAGCAGTTGGAGAATTTTCGACACATCATTTGTTTCGCAGCGAGCATTCTAATAAAAATACTGGAGATATATCTGAATGATAATATACTTAGATCATCTAAAACACGCTTTGGTCTGCAGAAGTATTACTTATTTAATATTTTAACGTCGTACTACCAAATGAAAACGCCCATTAATGTCGACACGATGAATTATTCTGAATATAAAGTAGTAATACTCAGACATGTTTTTACTTCGTTTCGTATCCTCGTACTTTTGGGTCCGAAAAAATAGCATCAAATGAATTATACGTAATTATGTTTAAGTTCACGAAAAATATTTACTAAAAGACTATAATAGTTTTAATGATATTAGGGAAACATTATGAAGTAAGAAAATGTATATATTATACTGAAATAAAGGAAACTAACTCTTTATATAAATGTACACACAATATTTAAAGAAAGAATCATAATTGAGATATAATAGTAGTTCTGAAATATCCATTGTCACTAATAGAGACCATACTTTAATTTATATTATATATACTAATATTAACTTTTATATTTCTTCCCGGCCGAAATCATCACAAACCTCAAAATGTATTTTTCGTGTCATTTAATTTCTTTTATTACGGTACACAAATTAGTTACACGTCATCTCTGTATAAATAAAATAATACAGGAAACACGGCTGTGCTATATTATGTCCTATAATGTTAGGCATTAATCAATATTTGTATTATTTATTTTATACTATTATTTTTGATTTTACTTGCTTAAACATTTACAACGGTCCTCGTTTGTTTAAATAACTATTTTAAATCAGTTTAAATGTTCTACTTCAAAATTCATAAACAGGAAAATATTCCTCCTAAAACTACGTAAAACATGTTCCATCATTCATATAACGTCGACGTAATGACTTCAAATAGTTTTCGTTTCACTGTTCGCTGTTAATGTTTAACAATCGGGGTTATTTAAGCTTATTTCTGTATACTTTTCTCCTCTGTGAATTAAACAGAGAAATGGGTCGACGTGTGAGGGATAGTCAGCGATATGTTGGTCACTTACTGAGAGAAAATAGAAGGGAACTATTGAAAGTGATATAGAGTGCGGAAATAAACTGTTAATAGAAAACGGTTGAAGGAATATTAGAATAATTACATGATTGTCTACACTTAAAGAAAGAAAGATTGGGATACATGTATAAGCTGAAAGTAAGCGTGGGAGATAAAATAATGTAAACAACACGTTGGTAAAAAAATAACATTTTCTGAGAAGAAAAGGAAACTAGGCTGAAAATATCTGCAGTTGTAAGTCAGACATGAATAACATTAAATGGTAATATTAGAAAATGTGGCGGTGTTAAAAAATAATAGAGAAAGAAAAGGGAAAATGAAATTATGATAGAAATGAATGTGGGACACGTGCACATCGTGCAGCAGAGAATAGAGAGAAAGTGAAATAGAAGAAGTGCTAGACAGAGATTAAACAATGATACACATATTTAAACACCAATAAATTGGGAAGAGTAAACAATATGCGCATACATACAATACATATATAATATACAATATATTAATAAATAGAAACTATATTTATAAAATCACAATTATTTTATTATATGTATTTCAAGGGCAACCAATGCAGCCTTGGTGCGCTTTCATCAGATAAAATACAAAATTTGTTTTATAAATATTGACATAACCGTTGAAAACAACCTTGACGGTTGAAAATTCGCTGGATAGTGAAACATTTTATTGAGGGTAATTTAAAGTTCTGTGTGAATATGCAAATGAATGTCCGAAAAATTGAAAATAACCATCGTTTCTTTAAATTACACTGTTGGAAGAAGAGAGAGAAAAAAACGAAGAGAGAAAAGAAAAGAAAATATTAGTATATGTAGAAGTAGAGTAAAGTAATATAGTGAAGAAAGAGCGAAGAAAGAATCCTATCCGAGAATGAGTTCATATAACGTAAATAAGTCATATGTTCATACTACATATTTATGAATTACACGTTCAATTATTCTGTACGTAATGTTTACTTTATCCAAACACCTATAATCTCATTTCTTAAATTATATGCATATATGTTCATAGATTCTAAATCTTTAAATTAAAATTTAATGTAATTCTAATTTTGATATCTTTTACTTCTTAAATCTTTACTTCTTAAATATCTTTATTGTTTATCTTTATTTATCTTACTTCCAAAATATCTCATCATCTTTTTAGAAAAATTACTTACATTTTTTTTTAAATTACTTATTTCCAAAAAAACTATTTTTTGTGTCACCTTAATATTTTTAATATATTTTCCAGTATTTTTCTAATATTTTTAAATATTTTAAAATATTTCTTAATATTTCTTTATAATTTTGAAACGCCAGGTTTTTAGAGAAGTAATTTGATCGGTTGGTCAATACGTATAATAAATTTCGCGCCAGTTCGTGTTACAAAGTTCTTCAAACAAGGGGGGTGGGATTCTCAGGTTGTTTCTTTCATACAAGAGTGTTTGAATTACTTTTTACTTAAAAAAGGGGGCTCACGAAGGCTTTTTCTAAACAAATATAATCGGATTGGTTATAAATGAAATTAATGCTGTCACGTGAACAAGTTCATTAAATTTCGCGCTCGTATTTCGGATTTTTTTTTTGTAGCCTTTCAGAGAATTTTATAACAATAAAAAAACTGGCTCACGAAGGCTTTTTTCAAAACTGAATTGGTTACAAATGAAATTATGACTGTCACGTGAACAAGTTCCGCGCCCGTATTATTTATTTTGTAGCCATTTAGAGAATGTTATGACAAACAAAAGAATGGTCAAGAGAAATGGGATGGGAGAATTGTTCTGGTTCAGTGAATATGGCTAGTTCGCTGGTGTGTCAGAGTTCAGATTTTCTATTGAAATAAAGAAAGTAGATATATATATGTTTATTTGTGTGTTTGTGTGTGTGTGTGTGTGTGTGTGTGTATAGGAAGATGATTCTATTAGTAGAAATGGGGGAGGGAGTTGTGTGTGTGTATATGGTGTTATGTGTGTGCGTGTGGGAGTATGTTAAGATGGAGAGAATATATATATGTTGTGTGTGTGTGTGTGTGTGTGTGTGTAGGAAAGTGATTCTATTAGTAGAAATGGGGGAGGGAGTTGTGTGTGTATGTGGGGGGATATGTGTGTATGGGTGTTCTGTGTATGTGGGAGTATGGTTAGCATGTTAAGATGAAGAGAATATATATTTTGTGTATGTGTGTGTGTATGTAGGAAAATGATTCCGCTATTAGGAATATTTTTGAATTAACATATTTTTCTTACTTATTCGTATTTGTTTTGTTGTATTGTCAGCGCAAACGTATGTTAAGGTTTATTTAGTTCGGGTTTTTATTTTCTAAAGTAGAAGGTGTTATGTGTGTGTGTATGTGGCTGTTTGTGTGGTTAGAATGTTATGGTGTTGACATAATGTATATTAAACCATATTTAATGCTGGTCTATATTTTTGAATAAACATATTTTCCTTATTTATTCGTATTTGTTCTGTTGTATTGTCAGCGCAAAGATAAAATGGGAAGATTTGGAATTTGGGTGTCTTATTACTTGCGCAAATGTCTAGATGTGCGCTTAGTGGTATTTGTCTCGTGGTTGGATCTCATAATTGTTGGTGATGAACTGTCATTCTATTTCTGAGTGTGAGTTTAGTTTGTGCTATATAATCTTCGTTGCATCCTTTACATTTAATGGCATAACATAGATTTTTTGATGAGCAAGTGAAGTGATTTTTTACAGCAAAATTTTGTCCTGATTTAAATGTATACGTGTTGCCTTCAATTAGTTGAGTGCAGGTTCCACAATTTAAGCGACCACATTTTTTGACAGTTTGTTGTGGGTTTGTGGTAAGTAATTTGGCATTGATCAGTAATGTTTTCATTGATTTCGGTTTTCTTTTGCTTGTGATTATTTTGTGTTTCAAGGGCTTTTTTCATTCTTGGGTCTTGCTTTAGTAGTGGGATGTTCTTGTGAATAGTGTTGTAAGCTTCCGCATTTCTTAGGTTGTGTGTTGAGATATATGATAGAATATTGGACGTACCTTGAATTTGTTTCTGTTTTCGTAATTCATCAATGCCTATTACTTTAGCCATTTCTATTCCATTATTTATTAGTAATGGTGGGTACTGTCTTTCGAGTAGAATTTCCTTTAACTTTTGAAGTCTTTTATTTTGCGTTTCATAATTGGAGACAATTGTGCAAATTCTTGTTGCTGGCTTAAAAAGAATGTTCGTCTTCGTATGCTTTGGGTGGTTGGAGGTGAATAGCAGGTATTGTTTAGAATCAGTTGGTTTGTAGTGTATGTCAGTTTCAATATTTGTGTCTTTTTTAAAGATTAAGATGTCCAGAGATGGGAGTTGATCTTGGCTGTATTCCATTGTGAATTGGATGTGGTTATTGATGCCGTTTATTAAATTTTTGAAATCATTCAGTTGGTCGTGTGTGTGGGGGCCTAAGAATGAGACGATCATCCAAGTAGCGTTTCCAATTCTATGATAAATATTTGTGGAAGTTCAATCCATATTTTGATTTGGACTGTTCATAAATCTGGACTTCTAAATATACCATGACTAAGTTGGCATAAGTCGGAGCGGCTTTTGTACCCATCGCAGTCCCCGATATTTGCTATATATATATATATATTTACATGCAAGCATGCACAAACGCCTTTTTTTTGCAAGCCAAATAAACGCTTAAAATATTGCCTGAAGGATATGCGGAAGATAGTGAGGTAGACGCACTGGAAGAGTCATCTGCCGGTAGCCATCACTGTGCCGATAATTATGAGTAGAAACGTGGCCATAGAGCCAAGGATACCATGTGCTCGACCGCAAACCTGTCGGATATCGGCCAATATTTGAAGAGACAACCTCCTCGTCCCGAAGTACAGTAGGGCATGCGTTAGCCTCAAGCAGCATCAGGTTGCAGCTGGAGAATGTGTTAATTCATTTAACATCCCAGAAGAGGGTTTTACAAGCAGTGAATGGAATGATAGTCATGCCATTTCATCAACTCTTATCATTTACCTTATATATGCTGTGGCCATTCTTCTCACCCCTTCTACCTACCTATTTCGCCACTTTCTACTCTCACGCCTCTTTCCTCCCCTCCCCTTCTCCCTATCTGCTCTTTCCCCACGTTCTCCCTCTCCCTCTCTCCCTCTCCCTCTCTCCCTCTCACTTTCACCCCTCCTCTGACCGTTCAGCAGTTCTCTTCTCACTTACAACTGCGGCGATCGGGCGGGTCGTTTCTCTCGATTACTCGGTCTCGAACTTAGGTTCTCTTATCGAGTGGTCTTGGATTTCCTACCTATAGTTGCTCGCACATTGCTCGGTTTGTGTTTTTGTTTCGCTGTTTTGTTACTGATACAGTTAATGACGCCCTGGGGTGAAGTCGTATCTTGTCTTTAAAGCGTAGACATATCCTAGACCCCCAGCTGACCACTGATGAGGAACACAATGTTCTTGCTCTCCTCGTATGCCCACTGCATTTTAAGTTACCTTAAATATCAACTAATTCTACTCTCCATATTTTCATTATATATATATATATATATATATATATATATATATATATATATATATATATATATATATATATAGGGAGAGAGAGAGAGAGAGAGAGAGAGAGAGAGATATAGAGAGAGAGAGAGAGTGAGAGAGAGAGAGAGAGAGAGAGAGAGAGAGAGAGAGAGAGAGAGAGAGAGAGAGAGAGAGGGAGAGAGGGGAGATAGATAGATGGATAGGTTACAGCTACCATTGTTATTCAAGGGCACTCACTCCTTAAGAAATGAGATTGTGGTTATTCTCGAGTTAGTGACCGACGTATGAGGCATTACTATGCCAGAATTTTGTGAGTGTCATTGATGAAATATTGACGTATCTTGAAACAGCATCGTCAAATTCTTTCACAACATAATGGCAACTATATAATATATTCATGGAGGAAAATAGCGAAAAATATATTTCTTTGTTTCGTTTTGTAACGAAAAAATATTTTACTTTAGCAGCGAGGCTCCCTATTTTTGTTGTATATAAACCTGTTATATATGCTATTATATGTCTTTATATCTACCACTCTCTCTTTCTCTCTCTGTCTCTCTACCTCTCTCTCTCTATATATATATACACACATATACATGTGTATGTGTGAGTGTGTGCGCGTGTTTGCGTATGTGTTTGTGTGTGTGTGGGTCTGTGTACGTGTGTAATTTTAATAATTTCTTATTCGCTTCTAATTTACGTTCTCCCATTCACCAAGATAGTAAAATGATATGTGTAGTATACAGGAATTAATTTGCTTCATTTCATTTAAGCGCAACCAATTTATTTTCCATAATCTGTTCTGTATTACTGGATGTATGCATAATATTCGTAACCCATAACGTAGAGCAGGTACATGTTTATATCTTCAAAGACATGTGTTCTTTAACAGATAATAGTTCTGTAATTCGTATGCCTATATTTCTTGTGTGCAATGGCTCGGTTTTGTTTTTCTACTTTACACGAAACTCTTTTACACCTGGCTTTATTTCCTCTTTCTTGCTAATGTAGATTCGTAGTGATATTTTTATTGCACATTATAATTGGCATATTATTGTTGCTGCTGTGGCAATCATTTCTTCCAATACCATAATTCTCTTTCATTCGGGGGCTTCTTAATTAAATATGATATTGCGTACCCGTAAATTTGTGGTTGAAAATGGCATACACTTACGCGCAATAATTTGCCCGACTAGTTCCCTAAGACTTGTACATGTTGACGTAGTTTATCAACTGAAAAAGAGCCATCACGAAATGTAATGGCACATTAGCATCAAACTAAATGTGTGTATGAATAATTGTTTGCTCAGCCACTTCTAACGGACCGTGAACGAGTGAATGTAGGTCAAACGCATGTAGTCAATTATCAGAATTTAATATTCGTTAATGCAACCCACGAAAGTGAAGTAGCTTACATATATAGAAGTGCTCTAGACGAAGTGAAATTAAATATTAATATAGTACAAGAACCATGAATCCTATGAAAGAACTAATTAATAGAGCATACGCATTTGAGAAAACAACCTGCACTGATAGAAAAGTTAGAGTCAGAAAATTAAGCTTACAAATCAAAGTAATCCTGTAATATTGTATCAGTAATGACGGTAAAATATATATACATATGTGTGTGTGTAAGAGTGTAGCGTGTGTGTGTTTGTTTGTATGTATGAGTGTTGGTGTGTGCGCGCGTATGTATGTGTGTGTGTGCGCGCGTGTGTGCATGACATACATATATACATACATACATACATACATACATACATACATACATACATACATACATACATACATACATACATACATACATACATACATACATACATTTCATCTCTCCCAGTGATTTTGGATTGCTATTGACTCTTAAGAGCTCCTTTGTCCTTTGACAGGTTTTGTTTTTAGTCCTGCAGGATGTCCAAAGTCGCCCTCCTCACTAAGAAACCTTGGTGGGGTTGCCAGTTTAGTCGCCAACGACCCGACCATGGGACAGGTTGTACTGGGATACATGTTACCAGTAGCACCAACTGGTGACCTGACATACATACATGGTGGCTGCCAACTCATTTTCGAGTACGGCAACTACTTTATATCCATGTAGGAGAACTACTATCGATGCGCTGAACGAGTGTGACATTTTAGTCAAGCCAGCGACTTGAAAACTCTGGTACAAACACTACACTTGTGACAATTATTGACACATACTGCTGGGCCCATGGTACCATGTGACGACAAGTGCAGAGAGATCTCCAGATATAAATTAATGCCTGTGGCGTGAAGCTTTTATAGTGAGCAAAGGCACTGCACAAAGTCAGTCCCACTCTCTTAACCAAGATGATATTTACCAAAAAGAACAAGTCAACATCATTGGTTACCATCAGATTTGCAGGTGTTATATCAGAGTTTTCCTTCTCCTAGAATTCTGCCTTGACAAAGGCTAAGGGGTCATCTCGCCCGGTGATTTTGGATTGCCATTGACTCTTAAGAGCTCCTTTGCTCTTTGACAGGTTTTGTTTTTAGTCCTGCAGGATGTCCAAAGTCACCCTTCTCACCAAGAAACCTTGGTGGGTCCTGCCAATTTAGTCGCCAACGACCCGACCATGAGACAGGTTGTACTCGGATACATGTTACCAGTAGCACCAACTGGTGACGTACATACATACATACATACATACATACATACATACATACATACATACATACATACATACATACATACATACATACATACATACATACATGATGGCTGCCCCCTCCTTATCGATTATTGCCATTGCATGATATATCATTATTAAGAATTAAGAATTAATTCTATTGTGCAATGCCTGTGCGTATAAAATATTTTTAATGAGAGGAAAGACTGTGCACTGAACCAATTCCACACTCTGAGCGACAGTCACTATAACCCGAAAAGAAGAAAAGATCAACATCATCGGTAACTACTGAGCCGCATGTTTTATATCTGTGTTATCCCAGTTTCCTGAGTTGCCTTCTCCTAGAAGAATGCCCTGACAAAGGCTAGGAATCCTTTATTCCCAGTGGTTTAACTGCGCGGTACATGTGTATGTATTTACACGCTTTTTGGATGGCCGTTACATTTATACATACATTTATACATTCATGATCTATAATGTCATGAGGAAATACATTACAATACAATTCATTACGTGTAAGTGTTCCAAAACATACAAATTCAAACGAATGAAAGAACTATAGTAATTCTGTTTACTCACGTAAAAGTATATTTTAATGCCTTCTTGGCGTAATGTGTCGGGGGAATAAACAATTTAAATTATACTTTTTTTTTTATTTCCACAGTAACATCAATTGAAAAGGAAATCTTTTCTTATTGTTTAGAAAAATATTTTCTTTTCCAGTTATAAGAAAATAGAACCATATAAAATATAACGCAGGACGTTATCTAAAATGAATTTGTTCAGTTAGCTGCATTGTAATGTTTACCTAAACACCCGTATGTATTTATATGTAGAGAGGTGTACACATATACGCACACACATACATATATGTATAGATATATGAAAAAAAAAATGTATGTATATAAGTATGCACAGACTACGTAAAACACAATAATTTATATATATATATGTGGGTGTGTGTATCCGTATATTTGTGCGCGTAAACATATTTATAACAGATAAATCGATATATTCAGTGTCATGCAGGAACAGTATAATTTTACTTTGACAGACTATTAAAAATATTAATTCTGAAACACTATATAACTATATTTACGTAATAAAAAGCATGCATATACTGACATACATACACGGACACACGCATATATATATATATATTAAATATATATATAGACACACACGTATATATATATATATATAAATATAATTATGTACATATATGTACATATATGTGTATATATATATATATATCGTTGTGTGTGCATATGTGTGTTTGTGTGTGTATGTGTATATATTTATATATATACATATGTATATACATATATATATATATATACATACATATATATACATGTATATACACACACACACACATATATATATATATGTGTGTGTGTGTGTGTTTGTGAGTGTGTGTGTAGGGGGTATGTGTGTGTGTTTATATATATATCTTCAGGCTCAAATTTGTTTTAATAGACAGTCAAATCGATATTACACTGTTTGCGCAAAGGATGTTACGTAACAATTTTTCTCTTCATACGTCTCTACTTTTGAAAACGAAATTGAGAGAAAATATATTATCATACCCTAAACAATTATGACATTTATAACGTATCTGGATATACACGTAATAAATTATGTATTCCGTATTTGAGTTGAGTTGACATTGTAGCAATTATGCGTAACATACATACAGCTGTGTAGTTCTTGAATGTTTGTTTCAACCGAACACAGATTTATGTTGAATTTTAGCAACAACCAAACGCGGCATTGCTGTCGTATGCTTTCTATGTTTTTGCTCAAATATAATAATTGCCTTGTGGGTATAGTCAGATGTGTATGACTATAAACGAATCTAGAACATATGTCTAATAGTGAGAGTTTCTCACCATTGACGTCCTGAGATGATATAATTCCATCGATATAAGTGTCCGTCGAAGAAAGATAGGGAGATTATTGAGTTCAAGATAGCTGATGGGCAGGGTGATATTTGCCTGCGGTCGTTTTCTTGGTGTCAGACCTTATAACTGTTGTGTTTTACTCTGGACCTTAATGTTTAGCCTCTCGGTCCATCGAGTGCTTTGTGAATGCCTAAAACAACATTACGACAAACAATTGTGTTTCACTATTGCAAACTACATATCACACAGGTAAAACTCAAATAGTACAAATCATATTTTGCAAATAGCTTATGCATTCCAAAATCCCATAGAGTGTTCCGAAATAGATCGATAGTAATATCCTTTATTGTGAGAGACAAAAGCAAGTGGTATGATGTTTTCTAATCACAGAGTAATGGGGGAAGAGGCACAGGCTGGAAAGTTATGTAACAGAGCTGTCCATAAGTCGGTAACACACAATTTATATTGGAGATAAACTGTATGTAATTTATCTTCGTTACTACACAATAACCCACAATTATCACAGAGATTTGATCTGTAGTAGTCGTCGAAAAGACGATCTCATACTTACATTCAAGGTTGGAAAGCTTGTTTGCTACAACAGTGCAGTGATATAGTATTTTATGGCTTTTTCCTTAAAAGAAAGGATAATAGAAAAGAGGCCAACCCATAAGAATAGACGAAACCAACTATAGCGTGTAGCAGAGAAACTGGAAGAACCACGCCATTATAACGCTTATTTGGATAAAGAGGGTGTCACATATGTGAGATTCAGAAAAGATTAAGTAAATATCACAAATTGTATTTCTAAATCGGGTAAACATAGAAAGATTGAACAGTAAATGTGACGAGGAACAGCTCGCCCTAGATGTAGAGACTCTCCAGTGAGGAGGTGTCGATTTTCTTTGAAATGAATAAGTCTTAAAACATATGAAGCTTACCGCTCTTCTCCTAACCAAAAAAGTATTTGTAACGTGCCAGACAAAATACAGCTCTGGGAGGAAGTGGTATAAAACTATAATGGATAGAGAAAAATATAGTGTAGACTGAAATTACATCGAATCTGATTACGTGACGTTCCAAATCACCAAAATTCAACAGTTTAGCTCATACCTACCCATTCCATATCCGGTAACGAATTTATCTGAAATTACCAGTTTTGAGAATACACAACAAAAACATCAAATCCGTGGCAAGTATTGTTTACTCAGACGTGTTGTTTGATATATTTGCTGGATTGGTATAGCATGAATACTTTGCCATTACGTTTCTGTGTTAGCTCTTTGTAATGTGAGTTCAATTTCCACTGAGGTAAACTTTGACATTCATCATTCTTGGGTCGATAAAACGAAACTACTAGGGATGAAATAATCGACTTTCACCTTCTTCGAAATTGTCTGACCTCATGCATAAGCTAAACACGTCAATGTTAATTGAGGCTTGCGCAACAGTTACACCAATACATTTTTAAAAATACCTATTTAACAAAACAAGATAAATAAGCGAGGACACCAATTAACTTATTGTTTAGCGACTTTCAGAGATATTCAAAGAAGCCTGTGATTACCTCAGTGATAATAAATCTGTATCTCACGCTGATCGAGATTAGACAAAAATGAAAACATTTATTAATACTATTTGCAGGAAAAATTAATTAAATATTGATCATACAACAAATTATGCATACATGTCCACCCAAAAATAAACGTATTACTTACTGCAGGAATAAATGAGATTTGGTGAACGGAAGTCCACATATATTTCTTAAATTCACCGTTAAATGTCATTTGATGGACTAATAATATGAAGTGAGGAAATATTATTCAGGTATATCAGAGATGTTTAGTGTTAGATAGAAAAATATAGAGATAATTAATGACATTTAAGTCTGTATATTTTGTGTTTAACACAAATTCTGAACTGAGCAACCTATTTTAAAGGGTATTTTGTTAACTCACTAAATATATTGTCTACTCTTTTATTATTTTACCTATTCCGGCCATCCGGTTGAGGCCTTGTTGGGGCACCGCTCTTGAAAAAGGCGTCTTTAATCTTGGTCGTGATTGAAACCCAAACGAATATCCCATCGTCTCTAATACCTCCCCACTAAGCCACAGAGACAGCTGTTTACATATATATAAAATTAAATAATTCTCTCCTGGAACACACATAGGCAATTGCTTCAACATTTGCATTCATATGTATTTATTAAGTTGCAAATTAATATCAATGATGAAATAGATATGATTTTCAACCGTCCTTATCGCTATTACGTCCAAGTCGTAGGGCACGGAACGTCCTCTTCAACAATAACTTCGGCTTGACCTAAGAAATATATGAGCAAATTAGACAACTACAACGCAGCTAGTTCAATAATTTGTTGTAAAAGAAGCTCACGGAAGGTGTTCTAGGTTATTTAAATAATATGCGGGTCCTTAAAAATAAATATATATATATCAACACTCAGTTTGGTCCATTCAATGAAAAACTGTACCTCGAACTTAAATGCAGACTATCTTTGTTAGAGGTGCTTATTTAAAAAAATATATATTAGGGATATAATTTTAATTGTTATCAGTTATATTGGTACAAAGTATTAAATATTGCTTGTGTAATAGTCAGCCAGTGATTTTGTAATAGAATTTGACACTTTGTTTCGTTTAGCGGAGTTTATTCTTTCACAGTATATGGCGCATTGGCAGATCTATTAGAACGTCGGATAGAAAGCCTTCCTTTATTCATTTCGACTCTCTGCTCTCTGAGTTCTAATTCCCCCGAAGTCAATATTGGCTTTCGTAATATTGAGGTCAATAACAAGAGTACCAATCTTATATTAGGGTTAACGCGGCCTTACCAAGCCCAAATGAAAGCCTCGCCAATGGAACATCTCTTAGCAGAAAGGAGTGGGTAACCCTAAACAGGGCCAGAGCCAATACGGGCTTAACTGGAGACAACCTCCACAAGTGGGGATTGGCCACCTGCGCTGAGTGCCCCTGCGGCGAGATCTCCCAGACCATAGCCCACATCCTCCTGTGGGTACTCACTAGGACCCACATGCTCCGACCAAGACCTGATGGAAGCAAACGACGCTGCACTATAATGAATACTAGTGCGACAAGATATGATGATGATGATATTAGGGTTGATGCTTCCTCTGTGTCTCTTTTTCACTTGCTCTCACTTTACCTTTGTATTCTTCTCTGGAAGAAATTTGCTGTGTTCAGACACGGAGGTGAATGTGCTCCGCCTGGCTAAAGATTCCCCCAAAACACCGTATGTCACAACGAAGCCCCTCTGACTCCACCATTAATTACGAGACAATACGTTTTTGCAAGAAATTGAACCATGTGAAACATTTGAGGATAACTAATGATTGGGATCTCTAACACATGTCTCCGTGCCAGTCAAATATGTCTGTATAAATTTTGTGTATGGGGAACGCAACGCAATATTTATCTTAATGTATTACTTTATTGTATATTATGCACTATTTCCACAGATCCTAAGGATCATTTCATATTATTTACGAAATATATTTTATGTATGATGTGTGGGTTTTTACGAGTTACTAACCAAATCGACTTTCAGATAGTTAATTTGCAGACATGTGATACAAATGTATTATTTCCAGGTTTCTGACAATAACAAATTATCTAGACTTCCGTTGTAAGATTTATGGCAATTATTATGGCGGCAATTCTGGGTTTGATTCATGATCATACGGTCAATTAGGAAAAGAACAAAAGAGGAACAAAGTAAAAAACAGAACGATGGATTAAAAATAGTTGAAATAAAGAAGCATACCAGATATTATTTATATGTCGGTGGAGGGTCGGACGCCATGCTTTGCAATACAATTACGTCCCTTTGCGGACTGAGTTCAAATCCCGCCGAGGTTAAATTTGTCTTTCATCCTTACGGGGTCGATAAAATAAAGAACCAGTAATGCACTGGGTAATTGCTGGCCTTGTGCCAACAGTAGAAACAATTATTTATATGTTATAATATCCTACTTAAAACAATTATATATGTTCGTACAGACTCGACACATATGGATATATTTATAAGAAAACTCTCCTTCATTATATCTCTTCCATTGTGTCAAATTACGTTTCTCTGTGTTGCCATACACTCACACATGTATATATACTTCCATCTCAATTCTACTTTTGAAAAGCATCAGAACTGCGAAACCGGTAAAGGAACCAAATAAATATTCTTAAAAAGACTCCAGTTGCATTTTCGATCTCATCTTTTTTCCTTATATATATATATATATATGGATAGCGTTTTTTTTAGGGTGTTATTTTGATAAAATTTGCTCCGGACATGACACCCGTGTCTGAAAGAACCCGCAGAAGTAGAATCAGCCAGATCCATACAAGTACCATGATTCGAGCTACATGCCGGCGAAACATTTGTAACACGAAATAACCTAAGTCCAGAAGCATCACTGATTTTTCCTTTTCTTGATAATATTTAAACTCTACTCTGATGAATATCGAGTGCTAATTTTGGCATACCGCCTATGGAAGCACCTTAGCTACCACTATACACAAATATATATATATATATATATATATATATATATATATATATATATATATATATATATATATATATATATATTTATATATATATATATATATAAGCAAGATGTATGGTAGGTCGTATGTGAATCGCGATGATCACGCCTGACCTACCAAATATGCGGCGGTAGCTAGTTAAGCTCTATGCGTATAAGCAGCGCAGATATATTAATGAAAAAGCACAAAGGAACTATTATGACATTATAACAAATTTATTGCCGACAGCCGTTTCGTCCGACCATATGGTGGGACTTTTCAAGGCATATAACAAGTGATTGTAAGTTCATTATTTACATCAACGTTTCACTCAAGATTAGCAGTTTGAAATTGTGGTATACATCAGCAGTTCCGTTTGTATATTTGGGGTCTATATTCTAAGGGGGTTCTTTTATATTAGTTGTCAGAGTTGTAAAAGGGATGGGTTATGGGGTGTTAAGAGAATTTGAAAAGGGCTTAAGAGTCAGGGATTGGAGGTTAAAAATTAGATAAAGTATAATTTACGCATTAAAATTAACGCATTAAAAGTAAAAGATTTGGGATCTCGTAGAAGCACCTTAAAAAATCCCTCAATAAGTGCATAAAGCTTATAAGCCCCAATAAACCTGACAAACCAGAAGCGATTAAGAGACTAAAAAATTAAAAAATAAAAATATAAAGTTTCATAAAAAAATTCTTTCGAAAGGAAAAAAATGTTCTTCCCCAGAGATCACGTTAAAAAATTTCAGAAAATTTACGAAGTTTTGATAATCCCTACTAAGTTGAAAGAAACTAATCAATTAAAGGTTAATTCAAAAAGCCTTACAAAAAATCTCTCAGAAAAGGCCCCTTTAATATTTTTAATAAGAACCTCTGCCGAGAGACCCTTCGAAGAATTAAAATTTTAGAGAGCCTTTAAAGATATATATAAAAACGGATTGAGGAAAATTACAAATTAAAAGTTAAAAATTACGGGATTTGGGATATCCGAGGAATTTTCAAAGGGCTGCTTCAACAGATACAACGTATGGATAATAGATAAAATAATTTAAGTAATTTAAGTAATTTAATTAGGGAGCAATTCAAAGAGATTATCAAGTTGGGCAAGATTAAAGAAAATGATAAGTAAGAAAATACATAAGCAAAAAGACAATAGTTATAAAATGTATTTTTAAGAACGTATAAGGTAGCTTCAGTAATCTAATAATGTACTATCAAAAAATTATTATAAAATTATTAATACAGGATTAACAAAGACATAATAATATATTCTTGCCTAGTTAACAAACAATCAATAAACAATTAACAGTCAGGCAAAATTAGCTCAGGCATATCCCGCGCTCGGATACTTTACACACATACAGCAACACATAGGATTAACAAAGACATAATGGTATATTCCTGCCTAATCAACAAACAATCAATAAACAATTGATAGTCAAGAAAATGTACTCAGGGATAACCCACGCACGGATACTTTACACACATACAGCAAGATGAACAATACAGGTGACCTTGTGGGTGCGATATCCATCGTGCGCATGTAGTCATCTGCATAGCTCCAGGAAACAGTTGGTCTTGTTTAAGAGTTCAGAGTTCACGAATCAACTGGGATTCACTATCAGCTGTGTGGACTCTCTGGGAAATGTACTTATGGATCAAATAGCTAGTGGTTGCTAGTTTTTTAGGAAACTTTATATTTTTATTTTTTATTTTTTTAGTCTCTTAATCTCTTCTGGTTTGTTAGGTTTATTGGGGCTTATAACCTTTATGCACTTATTGAGGGATTTTTTAAGGTGCTTCTAGGAGATCCCAAATCTTTTACTTTTAATGCGTTAATTTTAATGCGTAAATTATAATTTATCTAATTTTTAGCGGAACTGCTGATGTATACCACAATTTCAAACTGCTAATCTTGAGTGAAACGTGATGTAAATAATGAACATACAATTACCTGTTATATGCCTTGAAAAGTCGCACCATATGGTCGGACTTAACGGCTGTTGGCAATAAACTTATTATATTGTTCTTTTTCATTAATACATATATATATATATATATATATATATATATATATATATATATATATATACTCGGGCGTGTATATATAGAGTAGTGTTTTCGAAAGTGACCTAGTCTTCCTCTCAACACGAAATATAAACAGATCTCCTTCAACACTTCGTTGTTAATCCCTATATTTTATATTTTAATGGTAATGTTTAATATTTGATAAGACGGATTATATCGAAACCGGTTATATTTTTTTGTATTCTATAAAACTCGTTTTCTTTAAACTATGATTTTCTCCCTTTTTCAATAATGACACTTTGACGGATTATACCAAAAAGAAAGAAAACCAAAGTATATAAATATACTACCATGCTGTTTTCGTTCTCTCTCTCGCCCATTCTCCCTCTTTATACGCATACATATATATATATATATATATATATATATAGAAGTGGTTACACAACAGTTAGTTCACCATACCGAGAACAATTGTTTCACCTCAGAGGATACTCAGCTCGTAATGGACATGGTTATACGGAACATGAAGGATAACCGTACGAACACGCATGCGCAGAACCGTCACTTCACACAGGCAATACTAAAAAGCGTGCGAGAGGTGTAAGCGAGATAACTGCGAAAGTCCGAAAAGTTTCTAGTTGATAAGAAAATTAGGATGTTGTGATTCAATCCGGGGCGTTGTAATTATGTAAGAGGTGTTTCGCGACGTGAGGGCAACGTGTGAAGAATTCATTTCTCGTATTTAGAAAATCACTATTGCATAATCTCTTTAGAATATTTATTCGTTCATCAATACATAGTCCACACGACGTATTCCCCTTGCGTATGGCTTGGACTTAGTGATGGCTTTCCATTGAATGGAGTAGTCTATACCTGAGTCCTTGAGGGACCATACGTGGCTCGCGAGATTCGGGGATGAACGTCTGTCCGGGTACCTAAAGGTCGACTGGTGGTTTAGGAAGCGTTCCTTAAATCGGCCGTCCGCCATACTCACATAGGATTTAACCTCCTGTGGTTGATTTGGTCTGTTGGAAGTGACCACAGCTTCATAAATTACAGCGGGTGTGTTGCATTGCTGTTGAAGGGGACAAGCTTCAGGCTTACGGCAAGAGCACCCTGGTTGGGTGTTGCTCTTAGGGCTGTTGGTGATGTAGGCCTTCATGTTCTTAGCGCAGGAGTATCCTAGTTTTGCTTTGTGTCCGTTAAAGATGGAGCGGTATTTATGACCTATGGGAAAGTGTCTATCTAAGAGGGCTAGACATGTTTTGCCTAGATTGGTTTTAACGTTGATTGAGAAGGGAGGAGAGAACCAGACAGTTTGTCTATTGTTACGCTTCTACCTAACTCGTCCCATGGACTGAGTGCTCTACCACTACGGATATTACCTTCCAGTGTTCTCCCACTATATATATATATATATATATATATATATATATATATATATATAACGAAGGAAATGTGGT
>OZ024743.1:216130110-216247610 GCA_964016885.1 Eledone cirrhosa
TAGGTTTGCTTTGGCAGTGTTGAAGATATTCTGGTGACATGGGTTGTGTGTCATTATAAATGGTATGACCAGTTCTTGGTTTCTTCTTCCTTGGGTTGTTCTAAGTTGTTGTATAGGTATTTTTATAGCCCGCTGTATGCCATTTTCTATAAGTAGAGATGGGTATTTTTGTTTGAGCAAAAATTCTCTTAGTTCTGTTAGGCGTTTTTACCTGGTATTCGTATCTTCTACAATGGTACAAATTCTTCTGGCTAGGCAGTATGGGATGTTGCGTTTTGTATGAGGTGGATGGCACGACTTAAAATTCAGATATTGATGGGTGTCTGTGTGTTTATAATATATATCCGTGGTAATGGTGGTGTCGTTTTTGATTATCATTATATCTAGGAATGGTAATTTGGTCCTACTCATCTCTTTTGTGAATTGGAGAGATCATTTTGTATACGTTTAAGTGTAGACATTTCTGATTTGTTAATGTTTGGCCTAACATTAGTATTATGTCTAAGAGGAAATGTAGACAGGATGTCAATGTATTGGTCGAGATAAATATTTCTTCCTTTTGGCGGAGTGAAGTTTGATTTATTCTTTACTAGTGATTCATCACTCTCATTATTTTTATCAGCGAAGAATTCTACAAGACGTAATTTTCGACAGAATTCTTGGGTATCCTCCTTCTGTTCTTGAGTATCCTCCTTCAGTTCTTGATAAAACAATAATAATTAAACAAGCAGATAAAGGGGGTGCAGTTGTTATAATGGATACTGAATACTACAAGGATTTGGTTGAGGAACAACTGTAAGACACAACATTCTATCATGAAATACCCTCAAATATAGACCACAACATCATGAAGAAGATCAACAACCTAGCTTCAAAATACCACAACTCATTTACTGATAAGGAAAGAGACTACATCACCAATTTTGAGCCGAAACCCAGCAACCTATATGGCCTACCGAAAGTTCACAAGTCAAAAGAAATACAACTGGCAGTAAGAGAACAAAAGAGTGAGTACATTAAATTATTACACCCAAAAGACTTAAAACTTAGACCTATTATAGCTGGTCCAACATGCCCCACTCACCGACTAAGCAATTTTGTTGACATTATTTTGAAACCATTATGTATTCACATACCCAGTTTCATCCGGGATGATATCGACTTCCTGTCCCATCTTCCTAAAACCACGGAAACGAATTCACTTCTACTCAGTTTTGATGTGGTAAGCCTTTACACCAACGTTACACATGATTTAGGAATAAAGGCGGTTAAATACTGGGTGGAAAAACATAGAGAAGTGATTCCCATTAGATTCAGAGCGCCATTTATATTAGACGCAGTTAAACTTATTCTGGAAAACAACACTTTCTTCTTCAATGGAAAGAATTACATTCAAATTAGAGGCACAGCGACGGGAACGAAGTTTGCTCCCGTTTACGCGAACTCTGTAATAGGATACTTAGAACAACAACTCTACCAAGAAATAGAGGAAAAATATAGTACTGACTTTAGAAAGTACATTAAAAAATCTTGGAAGAGATACCTTGACGACTGTTTCATCATCTGGACAGAATCTCTAGATACTCTGGATGAGTTCAGTATCCTCCTGAATAACCTACATCCATCTCTCCAATTCACAAAAGAGATGAGTAGGACCAAATTACCATTCTTAGATATAATGATAATCAAAAACGACACCACCATTACCACGGATATATATTATAAACACACAGACACCCATCAATATCTGAATTTTAAGTCGTGCCATCCACCTCATACAAAACGCAACATCCCATACTGCCTAGCCAGAAGGATTTGTACCATTGTAGAAGATACGAATACCAGGTACAAACGCCTAACAGAACTAAGAGAATTTTTGCTCAAACAAAAATAACCATCTCTACTTATAGAAAATGGCATCCAGCGGGCTATAAAAATACCTATACAACAACTTAGAACAACCCAAGGAAGAAGAAACCAAGAACTGGTCATACCATTTATAATGACACACAACCCATGTCACCAGAATATCTTCAACACTGCCAAAGCAAACCTACCGATCATTGCTCAAAGTAATGAATTAAAAGGCTTAATCACAGATCGATCTTTGACTCTTAGTAAAAGACAGCCAAACAATTTGAAGCAATTGCTAACAAAAGCAAAGTTTGACCTTAACAACAAAGTCCAATCATTCACTGTATCTAAATGCAATGATAATTGATGCGGCACATGTCAATCCATACACGCCGGTCAATATATGAAAACAAAAACTGGAAAAATATTCCCAAATGCAAATATAAACTGCAAAAGCAGAAATCTAATTTACTGCATTAAATGCCCGAATTGTGAAGAACTATATGTTGGTCAAACTGGAAATGCACTATCGGAACGTGCACGGGTACACCGTCAACAAATCAGAGACCCAAATGTACGTCAGATACCCCTAAGCGGCCACCTAGCAACATGTGGTCAGGGAATATTTATAATATTCCCATTTTACAAATTACACAGCCCAAGTGAAATCAAGAGAAAAATCAAAGAAAAGAATTTTATTGATAAATTCAAACCCAAGCTAAATGAACAATAATAACGCCTAGGGGTATTACTTCTACTACCACTATGACCACGACCACTAACAACAACAACAACAACAACAATAATAATAATAAAAGTGATGTTGATGGTGATGATTAATAGAAAATGCTATTTTCATCATTTCAAAAAGCAAAACAATTCATACGTTGGGTATGACTATTGGTCGTTAGCATGCTCAACCAGCCGTGACGCTTAAACCAATCAGCTGTAGTAATTCAGTGAAACTACACACTGATTGGTCGAAATACAGTTTACAGGGCTTTGCATTCTGGAGCCACTTTTCTCTGTATAAAATGTATAAAAGGTAGTAAATTTACCCATCTCATTACAGTTGAAAATTGCAAACTCGACTGTAACCACATATCATGAACCTGAAGATTGCGAAAGCATGAAAGTACTTGTTCAATTAACACTTAGAATTTAATATTCTATCATACTATTTCATTATAATACCATATTATATGTATTTTAAAGGATCGTAAATAAAACGAGTAAATCAGACCAAGTTGGAATTCCTCTTATTAATATATATATATATATATATATATATATATATATATATATATATATATATATATATATATACCAGTTGGCATATAATGATCAGAAAGGCTTTAGGCACTACCACTTTTAATGTCGCACTACATTTCGCCAAGGGACTTGAGCACTGGAGCGCGATGCTACCATTTTTTGTACAGCGATTGGAGACTGATTTTCTCTAATATCCAATGTTTTCACTCATTTGTTATATTGTGTTTGAAATTTGTTGGTTTAGTGCTTATGGCGGGAGATGGAGTATTTGAATTTCGACTCCTACCATCATATAAATTTCAGAACAAGTAGCCAATCGGTTGACAGCATTGTGACGATGCATAAGGATTTCAGTTGCTAATATATTACTGTGTCACCAGTCACATTCCCTGCCATAGCCGACACGGACTGGAATCGAAATATGTCGATCGATTGATTAAACGAAACCTGCTGATGAAGCCACGTGCGCCGATTTTGCATTGTTGCATAATAAATATAGACATTGGATGTCATGGACACTATTGATGTATTAAGTATGGCCGAAACTCGAATTCAGGTATATATTTAAGGTACCCATTCACGTATTGGAGCAAATAACATTCTGTCTACTCTGAGAATTTTACAGAACATTATATATATATTATATATATAACATTATATATATTTATATATATATAAGTATATATATAAATGAAATAAATACAAAGGAGTATATACCGTTAAAACATGTTTATATAAAAATGCACCTACGTACGCTTCGCCCAAAAAGGACTTCTCGAGGGCATAGAAAACAAAAAAAAATGATTAGTACGTGATCAAGGAGGGGTTTTAAGGTTATATTTACATCAGAGTTCATTCTCCGTTTAAGCACGCGTGTTGTTTTTGCCACAGAGCAAGAGCGGTGCTTGAAAAACCGTCCCCCACAGCTTTTTACCCGTTCACATGATGGTGTTTTGCGTTATTATTTTGTGGGTGCTGCGTTACTACTGCCGGTTCGAGCCGGGACTGGGATGTATATTTGGTTCACCGATGATTATTTGCGCCTGCTGCCCTCCGGAGTGTTATGGTTTGGGCAGGGGGACACAGTTTATAGTTTTGATGCCACAAATACGACACATTTATTCGGTGCCTGTAGTTTATGACGGATTCGGCTGTGCTGTTTATGAGTTATAGTAGCTTTACTATATCATAAGAGCACCCCTTGAACTCATAAACAGCAGAGCCGAATCCGTCATAAACTGCAGGCACCGAATAAAGGTTTATTATAATGTAAAACAAACAGCCCGAATTAAGCCGTAAAGTGTTCTGCATCCATCGTTGCCCTTTTGTTCAACACTGACAAGAGGAACGATGAACTAGTTTCTAGCTTATTAGCTGTCATCAGCACCGTATACCTTCCTGTCAGTCGAATGAACGTTTGAAAGTATATACTTTCCTTAAGCATATTAACGGCTAAGTGAGAAATAAATTTTCATTTTTTTCCATTTATATATATACAATATATTAACAAATGGAAACTATATTTATAAAACCATATTTATTTTATTATACATATTTCAAGGGCCACCAAGGCAAATTATGATGCGCTTCCATCAGATAAAATACAATACAGATTAGATTTATAAATAAATATTGAAATACCCTGAAAAAAGACAACCTTAATGGTTGGAGTTTCTTGGATAGCTTCCTGGACTATCTTCCTGGATAATCTTCCAGGACTAGCTTCCTGGACTATCCAAGAAGATCCAACCGTTAAGGTTGTCTTTTTTCAGGGTATGTAAATATTTATTTATAAAATTAATCTGTATTGTATTTTATCTGATGAAAGCGCACCATAATTTGCCTTGGTGGCCCTTGAAATATGTATAATAAAATAAATATGGTTTTATAAATATAGTTTCCATTTGTTAATATATTGTATAATTACTCCACTAACTGTTGAGTGCTTTATATCCCCTCTGCATATATATATATATATATATATATATATATTTATATATATATATACGCACACACACACGCACAGACACATTATATATATATATATATATATATATATATATATATATATACATATATATACTTACTTATATATATATATATCTAAGGCGGGTAAAATTCCCGAGATCCATGGACGAGTTCTCTCCAGCGGTCTCTGTCCCTCATTATTGCTGCCATATCCTGCATCTCCAACAGACAAGTGTCTGTCCTTAGGGCATCAACATATGTTAACCTTGAACTTCCTCTTCTAGTGTGTCCATGTAGGGGCTCCCAAAGGAGCACTGAGTGCAATGTCAACTCTGGATGTCGGTGAGCATGTCCAGCCAACGTCAGTCTCCTCTGTGTCACTTTTGAGCTGACTTTTGGGATGCTCCCATACAGCTCTGAGTTTTTCATCCTCAGTGTATACTGATTAATGTTCAGAGTCATCCTCAGCATTCTCGTGTAGCACCCATCCACCATCTGAGTGAGTTTCTTGGTCAGTGTCCAAGTTTCAGACCCGCACAGCAGCACAGACTCCACTACAGCAATGAAGAGGCGGACCTTCAGGTCTCTACGAAGGTCCGACTTCCACACCGATCTCAAGCTGTGGCACGCCGCCCAGGCCTTGCTCTTCCTCTCAACCACATCATCTTCCGTATTCCCAATCTTTGCTCCCAAATACAGGAAGTCCTCAACCAATTCCAGCGGCTTCCCGCCTACATTAGTGATCCCCTATGGCTTCTCAACATTCTCTACCAGATATTTTGTTTTAGTCTCATTCATTCTCATCGACACAGTCTCAACCTCCCGCATCAAATCCTCTGCCTCCTTGTTCGCTCTAACTCTCCTGCTCTGAGCCGGTGCTACAGTAAAGCCAAAGTCCTGGTGTTTCTCCAGTGCAAGGCGCATACAATAGTCCACTACGATGATAAAAAGTTAGGGAGCCAATGTATCTCCCTGGAGCACTCCAGCCAGTATCTCAAAGAACTCTGTCATCCCATCAGGATATTTATATATATATATACGGGGTAACAGATTATTGTTATAGTTAGTCCACTTAAGTGTAGTCGAGTTATGGTATTCCGGGTAGCGGATGATATCAACGCTTGGCTAACTTTGATTCAACAAGGCGTTTCCATAGTGATGCTGTATAAATAAATATTGACATACCCTTAAAGAATGCAACCTGTTGAATTCTTTAAGGGTATGTCAATATTTATTTATAAAACTGATCTATATTATATTTTATCTGATGAAAGTACACCATAATTTAACTTGGTGTCCTTGAAATATGTATAATGAAATAAATCTGGTTTTATAAATATAGTTTCCATTTGTTAATATCGTTGAGTGCTTTATATCAGTTATAAAAATATTGGCTTGTTGTATCCCAACAATTTAAATAGAACTTTTACATATATATATATATATAGGTGTTTGAAAAGAGAAAACTACATTTTTATATACAAATGATACATGTCTTTTACATTATAGATTTCATTAGAAAATATTTCTAACCATCATTGAAATGGCGGTTTCTTTCTACCCTCTATTCTAAGAAAGCGCAAAGGCACAAATCGCTGACATATGCAACATTTCTTTTTTTTATTTCGTGACAGGACAATGAGAGGAACTTGAAATGATGTATATTATTTCGAGGTTTATCACATTTAATATATATGCACAATATATATATTTGACGGAACCACAGAAAAATGGAATCATGCGCAAATAAATTTGCATATATTATAAATATATACATGCACACACATTCACACACACACATATATACATATATATGTGTGTGTGTATGAGTGTGTATGCACATACACACTCAGTCACACACACATATAGGCACACTCATATAAAGGTACACACATATACATACATACACATATATATATATAGAAAGAGAGAGAGAGAGAAAGAGAGGGAGAGAGAAAGAGAGAGAGAGAGAGAGAGAGAGAGAGAGAGAGAGAGAGAGAGAGAGAGAGAGAGAGGGAGAGAGAGAGAGAGAGAGATTTTGATAATCAGATAGTAATAAAACATTATCTGTTAAACATAAATGAATATCGATCTGAGATTTGTACTTACAATTTGTGAATATTTTTTCAGTTTATCGTATTCACTTCCAAATATATGAATTATGTATTTTTTTAAATAATACATTTTGGCGAAAACACTTAGATTTAATTGAATTGTGAAATTTTGTAGATGTCTGAGGAATTATCTCTTTCTGTGAAATATGTAATTCACGATATAAAGACTAATAGTATAGATTCTTATGTAAGAGAGAATTATAAACTTGCGTCATGATTTGATTAAAGCGTTTTCTAGTGATAAACAATGTAATATTGCCTGTCTAAGATGCGACATGAAAGTTTTATGGGAAAAAGAGGAATGATTTTTGTTTTTCCGAATTGTTATTTATGTGTTTCTTCCTCGTTCAACAAAACATTGACATTTTATATTGTATAAAATAAAAAATGCATGTTGAGAATACAATGCTATCATCAAAACTAGTTTTGATTTCAAAATTCTTCGATGAAATAAGAATTCACACCTTTTATACATGAATAAATATATTTATATATATATATTTCGTTTCTGAATATAGAAAGAACTAAGAACAAGGCCAATAGAATAAACTCATGGTATGATAGCAATAAATACCAGAGTGTAATGTTCATCATTACAACCCCTAGAGGTGAACTAGCCTACAAATTTAGAAGGGCCCTAAAGAAACATAATCTCAATATTAAGATAGTAGAAAGACCTGGTACCTCCGTAAAAACACTTATTAGCAAGACATACCCGTTCCAAAGACCCTCATGTATAGATAAGAAATGTATAACCTGTAAAATAAGCCCCCATATTAACTGTAAAACTAGAAATGTAGTATATAGCATAAGATGTACTGAGGGACAATGTAGAAACAAAAATATAGTGTACATAGGTGAGACAGCTCGTAGTATAGGGGAACGAATAAATGAACACTGGCGAGACCTCCAAGATAGTAAAGAATCATCTGTGCTCTACCAACATGCTAAGATAGAACACAGGGGTAAATTAGAGAGCATAGAAATAAAAATAGAATCCACACACAAGAAAGACGCAATGTTTAGGCAAATTACAGAGGCAGTAAGCATAAAGGAATTAAAACCAAAATTAAATAGAAAATATGAGTGGAACAGCAACATCACAACTTACAATTAAGGACAAAATGAAAACACACACACACATATATAAACAACTTACAATTGAAAACACACACAAAATGAAAACACACACAAGACAAAATGAAAACACACACACACATAGAACAAACAACCAACCAACAATAAATAAATAAATAAACAAACAAATATAAATATAAAAATAGAAAAATAGAAAAATGAACACAAACACACACAGACACCCGGATGTGGCGCATGCGCAAACTGAGCACGCAACCCACACACAAACAAAATGGCGTAGGATAGAAGAAAGGAAAGGCACAGAAACGAAGAAAGAAATCCCCAGTCACTGAAGAGGTCACAGAGTGTGTGACGAAAGAACTATGACTATATATATATAAACAACTATCTGGTTGTGGAACCAACCAACCAACCAGAAATTTATAAATTTGTAAATTTATAAATATATATTAAATTAAATTGAAGTGAAAGCAACTGGTGCGTGTGTTTCTTATTGGCAACATGACCCTCCCAAAGTATAACAATATATATATATATATATATATATATATATATATATATATATATATATATATATAGAAAGATTTGAATGGATACAGTTTAGTTGAAAGGAATTTATTGACACGTGTTTCTATAACAGTTACATAACCTAAAACAGCTATCTACAAACTTTTAGTTATGCAGACATTCAATATTTCAATGATATTGTTTACTGTCATTTCATCAGAATAATATTACTGAGGACCTATTTAGTTTTTATAGAGAATATTAGGAGGAAGGGGTGAAGTTGTTAGAAGAATAGTTGAAGGAGTGGTTTTTCGATAGCAGTGAGAATAAACCTTAATCTAGTTAGAAAAATATAAAAAGAATAAACCTTAATCTAGTTAGAAAAATATAAAAACAATCTCTTTTCAACATATATTAATAACCTTAAATTACCATACTAATAATGAAAAGATATGCTGATGAGAATAGGTACAAATATGCGATAATGAATGTGTCTAAAAACGTCCATAAGTATGTATATATATGTGAAAATGTATATAAATAAGTAAATATATATATATGTTTGATGTGTATAGTTAGATGTAAGTGTATTCATGTATTAAAGTGCTTATATATATATATATATATGTGTGTGTGTGTGTATATGTGTGTATATATGTATGTGTATATATATATATATATATATATATATATGTATATATATGTATATGTATATATGTATATATATATGTGTATGTATGTATGTGTATATGGATGCGTATGTATGTGTATGTGTGTACACATGGACTAGAGTATGTATGTATATATGTGTGTGTCTATACGTGTGTATATATAAAGATAAGTTGAGTATGAAAATGTATACACATGAGCGCGTATGTATGTACATGAATACATGTGTGTATATATATGTGTATGCATGTGTATATATATGTAAGTATGAATATGTGAATTGTGAGTATATGTATTTTGTAGAGGTGTGCAAATATATTTGTGTGTGAATGCGTGGGTGAAAGAATACGTACACTTGAAAGAAAAATTTAAGTCTGAATGTTAAGTGCAAACACAAAACCAACCACGCATATCTTTACTATCTCTAATCCTTCTATAGATTTAGAAAAATAACCAATAATATATTCTATAAAAAATGTCAAAACAACAGATGGGAATCTAATTAATCACTGCCACCAAGAATTCTCACTGCTATCGAAAAACCACTCCTTCAACTATTCTTCTAACAACTTCACCCCTTCCTCCTAATATTCTCTATAAAAACTAAATAGGTCCTCAGTAATATTATTCTGATGAAATGACAGTAAACAATAACATTGAAATATTGAATGTCTGCATAACTAAAAGTTTGTAGATAGCTGTTTTAGGTTATGTAACTGTTATAGAAACACGTGTCAATAAATTCCTTTCAACTAAACTGTATCCATTCAAATCTTTCTATTTTTCTCCGGATTACTTTTGGAACTACAACTGGAACCGTCGAGCAAACTCTACGTGAGCTGATAATCTACTGTGTGTAATATTTATATTACAACACAACGGAAAAAACTGTATATTTACCTCCTGTAAAGTCGAGCAACCCACACAGCAAACGCAACCACAACAATGGAAAAACACTACCTGGATATGTCACTCAAAAACATACCAACCCAAGGTAGAAAGGAATATTTATTGAGCATGATTCAAAAAACTAATGAATTCATTCGACGTGTCAGGTGGAAAACGCTCCACTATGATAGAAGCCGTATGAACTCAACATTAGAAAGTGGTGTAAACAAAAAATTCGGTTTTAGGACTTGTAAAAACCCACCCACCAACCCACTATTAGATGCATTTGAGCAGGACCTTATGAACTTAATCCTTAAAATTAAATTCAAAGGACGCAACACCAACAGCAAATTACAGAAAGATATAAAAAAACTACTGGACGACCTTAAAAACACCAAAGGAATTGTAGTAAAAGCGGACAAAACATCAAACCTGTACACTATGGATTGCACTACATACAACAACTTCATTCGAAAAGAATTACATAAAAAATATAGAAAAACGAGTGAAGTAACCCTTAAGCACATCAATGATGAGGCATGCGAAATAGTGAAAAATCTCGGAATCGAAGATAGGACAGGACCACTCTTACCGGCGGTACCCACTTTCAATCTTAAGGACCACAAGGTAAACTTTGATAATGACCCTAAAATTAGATTAATCTGCCCCTCTAAATCAGATATAGGTAAAATAAGCAAATATATCTTAGATAGAATCATCCCCCAAATTAAGGCTAAGGTTAACATTAAACTCTGGGGGAAGACCCAAGAAGCAATAAGATGGTTTAATAGCATTAGCAATAAGAATAATTCTAAGTTTATCCAGTTTGATATCGATGAATATTACTCATCGATATCACCTGAAACTTTGAATAGAGCCATTAAGTTTGCTAAGGATAACTCCGACCTTACAAACGATGAAATTAAGATTATATTAGAAGCTAGGAAAACTATAGTCAAATTTGAGAACAGTTATTGGGTACGTAAAGATAGACCCTCTAACTTTGACATAACAATGGGCTCTAACGATTCGGCGGAAATAACTGATATTGTGGGGTTATTTATCGCCTTTAGACTCCAGGAAAAATTCAGCAATCTCCACGGCGGAATATACCGCGACGATGTTCTCCTCCTAGCTAAAAACCTTAATAACCAAAAACTAGAAAAACTACGCAAAGATATAAGAAAATTACTACTCGAAATAGGACTAACTATAACATATGAATACAACCTTAAAGTAGTTAACTTCCTGGATGTCACACTCAATTTAAACTCTGGTTTGATTAAACCGTTTCATAAATTGAATGAAAATCTCAAATACGTAAATGTTGGGTCTAACCACCCCATCTCTATAATTAAATCTATCCCTAAAAATATTTCCCTTAGAATCTCGGGTCTATCTTCTAACATACAAGTATTTAAGGAACACACCGAGTACTACGATAACGCCCTTAGTAAAGCAGGCTACCTCAACAAAATAGAGTACATAGATGGGAACAATCAAAACACCCAAAATAAATCCCACATAGGTAGATATAATAACACAACACCAAACCACACTTACTACCATAGTATGCACACCAGTAAACCAACAAACAAAACTAATAGAAAGCGATGCAAAGAGTACTTATGGTATAACCCCGAATACAATAGCTCCATTAGTACAAATTTACCAGTACTCTTCTTTAAAATAATTAAAAGACATTTTCCCACATCACACAAATACCACAAAATCCTAAACCCTACCACTATAAGACTGTCATACTCTACAGCGTTAAACCTTGAACAACACATAAAAAAGATCAATACTAGAAGGTTAAACGAAAACACTAAGAACTTAAGTACAAAGAACCCCAAAAAAACAGTAGACAATACACTACAGAACATAAATAAACCACACCTAAGTTCGTCCGCAATACTACTCCAGAGAAAACCCAACGTACACAACTGTAACTGCACCTATCCTGACAACTGCCCCCTCGGCAATAACTGCCTGGAAAAAAATATTATTTATAAGTGTACCATTAAATCCGGAGGCAACGAGTGGTATTACGTGGGATCAACGGCAACATCGTTTAAATCTCGATTGTATAGGCATTCTTACTCAATAAAACACCAGAGCCAAAGAAATGTAACAACTTTAGCAGAGAAAGCTTGGACGCTCAGGGATAGCAATCAAAAGTTTACCCTAAAATGGGAAAAATTAGCTAAAACCCAAAGCTTTTCCAGGAGCCAAAATTTCTGCAAATTGTGTAATCTTGAGATTTATTACATAATCACACACAAGAAGAAACTGCTGAATAACAGAATTGAACGAACATTATTCTGCCGTCACAGAACTAAAACCCTTTTTTCCCACTACAAGCCGAATATTACATAAAAGAGGGACATCCCCCAACTATATAAACCTTAATCTAGTTAGAAAAATATAAAAACAATCTCTTTTCAACATATATTAATAACCTTAAATTACCATACTAATAATGAAAAGATATGCTGATGAGAATAGGTACAAATATGCGATAATGAATGTGTCTAAAAACGTCCATAAGTATGTATATATATGTGAAAATGTATATAAATAAGTAAATATATATATATGTTTGATGTGTATAGTTAGATGTAAGTGTATTCATGTATTAAAGTGCTTATATATATATATATATATATGTGTGTGTGTGTGTATATGTGTGTATATATGTATGTGTATATATATATATATATATATATATGTATATATATGTATATGTATATATGTATATATATATGTGTATGTATGTATGTGTATATGGATGCGTATGTATGTGTATGTGTGTACACATGGACTAGAGTATGTATGTATATATGTGTGTGTCTATACGTGTGTATATATAAAGATAAGTTGAGTATGAAAATGTATACACATGAGCGCGTATGTATGTACATGAATACATGTGTGTATATATATGTGTATGCATGTGTATATATATGTAAGTATGAATATGTGAATTGTGAGTATATGTATTTTGTAGAGGTGTGCAAATATATTTGTGTGTGAATGCGTGGGTGAAAGAATACGTACACTTGAAAGAAAAATTTAAGTCTGAATGTTAAGTGCAAACACAAAACCAACCACGCATATCTTTACTATCTCTAATCCTTCTATAGATTTAGAAAAATAACCAATAATATATTCTATAAAAAATGTCAAAACAACAGATGGGAATCTAATTAATCACTGCCACCAAGAATTCTCACTGCTATCGAAAAACCACTCCTTCAACTATTCTTCTAACAACTTCACCCCTTCCTCCTAATATTCTCTATAAAAACTAAATAGGTCCTCAGTAATATTATTCTGATGAAATGACAGTAAACAATAACATTGAAATATTGAATGTCTGCATAACTAAAAGTTTGTAGATAGCTGTTTTAGGTTATGTAACTGTTATAGAAACACGTGTCAATAAATTCCTTTCAACTAAACTGTATCCATTCAAATCTTTCTATTTTTCTCCGGATTACTTTTGGAACTACAACTGGAACCGTCGAGCAAACTCTACGTGAGCTGATAATCTACTGTGTGTAATATTTATATTACAACACAACGGAAAAAACTGTATATATATATATATATATATATATATATATATAGGAGGAGGTTATAGTTCACTTGAAGCATTGTGTAATGATGTATAAACGTTTGAATATGTATAATAAACCCAAAACAATGCAGGTATGGACATAGAAAAAAGAATGCAATTGCAAAAGATATTGTTGACAAGTCGTCTTTTACCTTAGATTTATTTAAATGTCCTTAATTTTCGAGATAATATCTCTTCTTCAGAGGGAAATAAAGGTCTGAAACCAGCGTTCTAAATATCTTGTCAAGCCATGCTCACAGGAAATAGTATAGAGTATCTGTTCTATCTCTAATGTCAAAGAGTTAAAATTAGGTGGATAGAGAATAGTCTCCCTTTAAAAGGGGTTTGTTTAGTTTTTTTTTATATACATGCCTGTTTAAGTGTGTGGGAGAATGCATGAAGGTGTAAGTATGTGAGTGTGTGTGTGTGAGTGTGAGAAGATAAGTCTATTCGTAAATGTGGGGGATAGGTGTTATCTGGTGTTAGAACTGGTTGTGTGTGTGTATGTGTGAGAGAGAATAAGTGGAGGTGTAAGCGTGTGTGTGTGTGCGTGCGTGTGTGTGGGGGGGTGTAAATATGGGGCTAGAAGCCCTATCAGGTTATAAATTGGGTGTTGAATTCTAGTCTATTATTGATTGGTGGTTGTGTTTTATCTATAATTAGTGCTTCCTTAATTCTAAGATTGCCGAGGTTTCTTTCCTTAGTTTCTATCCTAACTGTTATGGTTTTGTCGGTGTTTTGGCATTTAACTAAGTGTTTCTTAAATGAGGAAGCGTTAGTATTGAGGTGTTCTTTTATTCTTATGTGGAGTGGTCTGGTGGTGCTACCTACGTAGAAGTTGTTGCATTTGTCACACTCTAGTCTGTATACGACGTAAGCCTGGTGGCATAGGTCTGTGTCGTTGACGGGGCAGTTGGCTAGTCTGCAGCAGTTGTCATGTCTGGTGGAGTGTCTTTTGGTTAGCTGTCCGCGTAGAGAAGGACCTGAGTGGACCAGTTGGATATCTAGTCCCTCTCGTCTGATGGCTCTGCGGATGGCTGTTGTTGTTTCTTCACTGAAGTGTGGGAGCTTCAGGAAGCAAGTGTTAGTGCCTCGGGTGTGGTGTCCCGTGTTCTTTCTGGCACGGTTTGTGGTGGATGTCGTGTATCCGTTCAGTTTGAGTACTTCCAGGAAATGTGTGGTGTGTGTGTCTCGGTCTCTAGCGTCGGTGCATGTGTTCCGGATATGTGTCAGCTCGTTCCCTATGTATCCGAACTTGGAACCGAGTGGGAGGGCCGACTGAAATGTACGAACAGGTCCCTGCTAGCGGCTTTTTTATAGAAGCAGGTGTGCATGTTGCCTTCCTCTGTTACCCTGAGTTGGAAGTCCAGTAGGGATAGGGATCCGTGGTCATCGGGGTGTTCCATGTTCAACTTTATACTAGCGTCCATGCTGGACAATGTTTTGTATATTGTATCTGCCTCCTCACGGGATGATGTAAGGATGAGTATGTCATCTACATATCGGGTGAAGAAGGCATGGGAATGGCAGGTGTTTAGGGCTCGGCATTCTAGATGGTTCATGTAGGTGATGGCCAGCAGGCCCGATAGGCTGGATCCCATGGGTAACCCTGTTGTCTGTCTGTATGTGTGGTGGTGGAAGGAGAAGTAAGTGTTGTCTACTGTGAAGGACAAAAGCTGGTGTATGTCCGTCGAGTGGAGGCCGTAGCAATGGATGTCCTCTGCGACCACGCAGTCCGTCAATAAATCGAAGCTGGATGAGCGGGGACTGTAGTGTAGTGGGAGACAACGTCGAGGCTAAAAGCGTATTTATTTAGTTTAAGTTGTTCTGGCTGGAGTTGGTGTAGTCTACGTATAACTTCGTCGGTGCTACTGACATGCCCGGGAAAGGTGGAGAGTAGAGGCATGAGGACCTGGCAGAGGAGCCAAGAAATTTTGTATAGGGGTCCTTCTATGCTAGAGACGATGGGTCTTATTTGCGTCTTAGTACTATTCTTGTGTGTCTTGATGAGGTGGTAGAAAGTGGGCAGTCTGCTATTTATAGTGGTGTAGTTGAGCTTAACTTTATTTGGGAGTTGTCTTCTCCTACAGATATCGAACCAAATGGAGTTGGTCTGTTTTTCGATCTGGGCTGCAGTCATGTCCGGGATCTCTGTGTATAATTCATTGTCGCTTAGGTTTTCAAAGGCTAGGTTATTGTATGTGGCTTGAGAGATGACGCAAAACTATTTACCTTTGTCGGAAGGTAAGTATATAAGTTCCCTATTCCCTAGGTTCTTCAGGGCGAGTTGTTTTGTCCTACAGAGGTTTGGGGCTATCTTCTTCTGTTTCCGTGAGATGTTAAATACGGAATGTTTTAGTCTCGAGAGTTTTTCTTCAAGCTCGCGGTTGGCAGGCGGTGGACAGAGTGGGCCACCCAGTTGGTATATCGGGAATCTGGATTTGATGGATTCCGTGGTGTTGTTGTCGAGAGTCGATATCCATTTTAGTTGGTAGGCAGCCCGACAGGATTTCGTTTCTATGTCGAGCCATAATTTGTCGTCCAGTCTCTGTTTCGATATGAACTTGGGACCCAGGCTGAGGAGGTCTAATTCCTCTCGGGAGAGGGATCCTGTCAAGTCTGTGACGAGGTGTTTTGCGTCAGGTGTGTTGTTGGTCGGGGCGCCGCTAGGTTCGGTGTTG
This sequence comes from Eledone cirrhosa, assembly GCA_964016885.1. Classification (NCBI taxonomy): domain Eukaryota; kingdom Metazoa; phylum Mollusca; class Cephalopoda; order Octopoda; family Eledonidae; genus Eledone; species Eledone cirrhosa. Next base: position 216,146,784 of record OZ024743.1, read on the forward strand.
GTACCGTCTTGTTCGCCTCTGTTGGTGTTTAGAGTTGGGATGTTGTTAAGACAGTTGGCCGTCCTGAGTTTGAGAAATTTTTGCGTTAGACGTCTTTTCTCGTAGTCTCGGCGATGGTGGTATGACCTGTCTATAGTGTCGGAGATGACTCTGGACAGAGGTTCTGGGGTTTCAGCGAGTTGTGGTACAAGGCTGGAAATAGTCCGTGTGTGATGTTGTAGCGTGCAGTATATATATATATATGTTTGTGTGTGTGTGTGTGTGTGTGTGTGTGTGTGTGTGTGTGTGTGTGTGTGTGTGTGCGTGTGCGTGTGTGTGCGTGTGTGTGTGTGTGTGTGTGTGTGTGTGTGTGTGTGTGTGTGTGTGTGTGTGTGTGTGTGTCTGTGGGTGTATGTGTGTGTGTGTATGTGTGTATACAGGGTGTCCCAAAAATGTATACACAATTTGATTACCTGAACAGGTATCATTTATTACAATGCGTTTGAAGTGTGTATTTATTATTTTGGAATACATTCTGTATATATATATAAATATATATATATACATATAATGATAAATTATATATCCCTACACGCAAAATACATATAGGGACACATATATTATCCAACCATATGCCAATGTGGTTCTATGGCAGATTAATAAATTAACGAGCCAGAACATATATAATCAAGATTTAGCAAATAAGAAAAAAATGTTAAATAAATTTTAAAAAATTCACTGTACCTGCTGTGGTTACATTTACCGTACGGTTTCGAGTCTCAAGAATAAATGGATAGTCCTTACGGGCCTCCATTGAACAGAAAAACCCTCGTCAGAAGGTTCTTTTCACTCGGAGAATATAAAATTCCAGGGTTCGAATTACGAACTGGCGCTATTCAAAATTGTTCCCGAGGTGAGAATGAATGATGTGGAAGCAATTCTGTCCAGTGCCGTGTGCAAAGATAGAAGGCAGAGGCGGAGAGTTCAATCTACTACCACTAGAAACAGCAGCTGTCAAAACGACCAAATGTTATCTCGACAATGGGGGGGATAAATAATAATAAAGTATATATCCCTACACGCAAAATACATCGAGATAACATTTGGTCGTTTTGACTGCTGCTGTTTCTAGTGGTAGTAGATTGACCTCTCCGCCTCTTATTTGCTAAACCTTGATTATATATGTTCTGGCTCGTTAATTTAGTAACCTGCTATAGAACCACATTGGCATATGGTTGGATAATACATGTGTCCCTATATGTATTTTGCGTGTAGGGATATATACTTTATTATTATTAATCTCCCTCTGGTCGAGATAACATTGGGTCGTTTTGACTGCTGTTGTTTCTAGTGGTAGTAGATTGACCTCTCCGCCTCTGCCTTCTATCTTTGCACGCGGCACTGGACAGAATTTCTTCCACATCATTCATTCTCATCTCGGGAACAATTTTGAATAGCGCCAGTTCGTAATTCGAACTTGGGAATTTTATATTCTCCGAGTGAAAGGAACCTTCTGACGAGAGTGTTTCTTTCCAATGGAGGCCCGTAAGGACTATCCATTTATTTTTGTGACTCGAAACCGTACGGTAAATGTAACCATAGCAAGACCAGTGAATTTTTTTTAAATTTATTTTAAAATTTATTTTAAAATTTATTCTTATTTGCTAAACCTTAATTATATATATATAAATATAAATATATATATATATATATATATATATATATATATATATATATATATATATATATATATATATATATATATATACATATGCATGTGTGTGTGTGTGTGTGTGTGTGAGTGTGTGTGTGTGTGTGTGTGTGTGTGTGTGTGTGTATAATAGTTTAAAATCAAATCAAATAGTGTACTCATAACATAGTTATAATGGAAGTTATCACGTAGAGATACACCACATTTAATACTTTAATAATAATTAAAGTCAATCAGAACAACGTAAAGCTGTTCATTAATGATATTTTTTTAATAGCTTTGTTAATCTAAAGGGAAGTTGCCGGAGAATAGCCACATATATCTCTATGTGTTGGTGAAACTCAAAGAATTGTATTGATATTTTTTTCACCACATTATGCCCATGCTATTGGCTGATGATGATATCTGATGCTTCCGTCATGCATTTTAGTTCCTTTTATCTTGAAGTGATTTATTTGTGGCAATACATCAAACTCCATTTAAGAGCTTACTTGTTGGTTACATTCTTTAAACTTTTACCGTTTACTTCCATTTTTTAATATATATATGTATTTTAGGCATCTACTTTTTTTACATTGACGCACACTAGATTTTATCAGATGCCACCTTCATGATTCCAATCGTATAGATGGGTTATCTTCCGATAAATGTTTAACGCATAACCTGCAAGGGCAAGTAGTAATATATTGTGTTAGTTCTTTGTTTTATTTGTGGTGTTTATTAATTCTTCAGCAGCACTTTGAGAGAGAAATAAATGTAACACACACGCCATATATAAATATTAATATATGCGCGCCTAAGTGTTTGAGTATGTGTACACATATAAACGTGCATACATTCATACACACACACACACATATGTATATAAGTGTATATATATGTATGTATATATATAAGTATGTATGTATATATATATATATATATATATATATATATATATATATATATATATATACATACTTATATATATACATACATATATATACACTTATATACACACACACACATATATATATATATATATATATATATGTATATAAGTGTATATATATGTATGTATATATATAAGTATGTATATATATATATATATATATATATATATATATATATATATATATATATATATATATATATATACACGTGATATATAGATTTTCTTTACCTTTCTTTTGTGTTTCTGGCTTAGCACTTTGAAAATGACTCAGTGATTGTAAAGGCGTAGATATTTTGTTGGTATCATAAGGTTACAATTCGTATAAATATGACGTATGTATCATGTCATATATTTAATGTGCAGTGGTTTTTCATTTGTCACATATAAGTTTAAGAAATTGGCATATTTCTCCTGTGTAAAAACCTAAGACGAGACAATATATTTAAATATATATATATATATATATATATATATGCATTAAAAAATAGAGCAAGAAGCCAGGACTATCCATCATCAGTGATATTCTGGCCATCATAGGTATTTCTTCGCATGAAAGATTAGGTACCTCAGGCCAGCGCGAACAATAACTAAAATAAGTTATTGGGATAAAAAGAATTGGGTGGAGAAAGAGAGACATGTAAACAAACAAGAATGGTGAGGCATCGTAAAGAGTGGAAAATGAGAATACAAGTCAGTGATACATATGAACATAAGATCTAGCGAATCATTGACAAGAAGAAGAAAGATGCATCCAAGCCATGCGAAATATGAGCGAGAAAAGAATTTCACACGGGTCAGACGGGGGAAGTGAGAGAGGGAGTGAGTGAAAGTGTTTGGAAGAGGCTAGCCGAGAGAGGCTCTTTCTCCACACAATATGTTTTCCTTTCGCTGTGACCTGTCTTTTTCTCTTCCCTTACTGCTATCCTGTTTCTCTCTCCCCGTCTCTCTCCTTGTACCTCTTACTTTCATTCACCCCCTCTGCTAGTCACCCTCTTTCAGCTAGCCTCTTCCTCACACTTTCACTCACTCACTCTCTGCTACTCACCCTCTCTCACTTCCTCCCGTCTGACCCGTGTGAAATTCTTTTCTTGCTCATATTTCGCATGGCTTGGATGCGTCTTTCGTTTTCTTGGCAATGATCCGCTAGATCTTATCTTCACATGTATCACTGACATTTTTCTCATGTTACGCTCTTTACGTTGCCTCACCATTCTTGTTTGATTACATGTCTCTCTTTCTCCACCCAATTCTTTTAATCCCAATATATTATGTAAGTTATTGCTCGCGAAAGGCCTGAGGTAGCTGATCTATAATTCGAAGAAATACCTATGATGACCAGAATATCACTGATGATGGATAGTCCTGGCTTCTTGCTCTATTATATATATATATATATATATATATATATATATATATATATACATGTATTGTTAACGGATGGGCGAATGAGTACTCAATACGGAAGACTATTTTAAATATTAACGTCGTTTTAGTTTGATTTTCCACCTCTGCATTTACTGGAACTTCATGATTGCGTCATATATATATTGTGATATTTGGGTCTGGCCAATGTGCCAATTTTGCCAATAAACACACCTATTTGAATTTTACTTTTGGTTAATTATTGGATAGTGTTTAGTGGTTAATTCATCACATTTCTTTCGTCAAACGTTCTCTGAACGCCTCAATGTCTTTTTGTTCCACTTCCCTAAGTCGCCTCCTCTTTCTAGTCTTATTTTGTTCATTCCATCTTGACTTTCTGTAGCATAATATTAGGATTCATATACATATTATACTACAAGCTTCCAATTCAAGTCTTCCTTTGCTGAAGCGTAGTATCTTCGAGGATATTCACTTCAATCGAGTAAAAATGTTCTTAGCAACCTTTTATAAGCATTACATTCTTATTTCTATCATTTCAAAATATTTACAATTAATATAAATTTTTACATGTATTCAATCATATTAAATATTTTAATTGGTCTTTCTCAATTTTGCATTTAGTAATTCCTTAAAAATAATTTATATTCTCATACAAATCTTTTATATATGTCAGTACTATGTAATACCTATGTTCGGCATTGTTCACTATATTATACGTATGTAAGTATGTGGATTTGGGTATATACCTACAAGTGTATCCGAGCATATATACATATGTAGCTATATGTGTGTGTGGGTGTGTATGTGTGCGTGTGTGTGTGTATGTGTGCGTGTGTGTGTGTGTGTGTGTGTATGTGTGTGTGTGTGTGTGTGCGTGTGTGTGTGCGCGCGCGCGCGCGCGTGTGTGTGTGCATGTGTGTGTGTGCTAGCGAGGAGAATGGCATAGACCATTTCCTCAATTGGAAACACGAAGGACGCATTGTTAAAGTGCTTGCTCTCAACTACTGATAGGACATGTTGCGAGACGCCAATAACTGCAGCCGAGATTCGGAAAGCCATAGCCGACTGTACTAGGTGCATATTTGCATATTGCCCAGTTTGAATGGTCTGCCCTATGAGTTTTCTCCAATTTCCTTAAAGCAGTCTAGAGTAATTGGCTTAAGCATAGTATATTTGTCAGATCTCAACCTTACGAATTTGAGACGTTTGCCTCTAATAGAATCTCTTGGAATGTGTGCTTGAAGACTCTGCCTCCCCCGCCTTGTCAGGAATAAGGGCTAGAAGAAGAAGAAGAAGAAGAAGAAGAAGAAGAAGAAGAAGAAGAAGAAGAAGAAGAAGAAGAAGAAGAAGAAGAAGAAGAAGAAGAAGATTATGATGATGATGACGATGATGATGATAGAGAAACTTTTCACAACTCTGGGAAGAGGCATATTCTCGAGATATATTGAATATATATTCATGAAGAAATCTAAAATTGTAAGATATTTCTGAAAAGCCGTCTATATATTCCAATTTCTAAGACAGTGTAAGTCCATAAATTTATTATTTAGCTTATATTTTCCAGATAAGATACTACCTGCTCCGACGAACATTATCATGACAATTTCATTTGTCGGTTGTTAAAAATCTTCCAGCAAGAAAAATTCAAAGTGTTGCATATTGAAGGCATTTCACAATAAATTATGGTGGAATTATTGATGCATTTTCAACGTCAAAATTATTAACAGTGATACAAATTGTGCTTTAAAATACACAAAAATGGACGTAAACCAAGCATTTATAAGAACATTCCAAACAATACGAATGATTCGGTTTAGATAAAGTTTTACACTTGTTTGCTTTACATTTAAAAGTATTATTAAATGTTATATTCTCATTTTGAATTGCGCATGCATTATATAAAACTGATATTAATTTCTTAAAAAATAAACCTCTTAAAATATAACATTATTATGAAAGATGAAATACCATAACAGCAATAAGATAGAATGTTAATTGTTTCTACTTTAGGCACACGGCCAGCAATTACCCAGTGCATTACTAGTACTTTATTTTTCGACCCCGTAAGGAAAAATAGCAAAGTCAACCTCGGCGGGATTTGAACTCAGATCGTAAAGGGACGTAACTATGCTGGAAAGCATGGCGTCCGACCCTCTACCGATACTGCCAATCCACTTTAATGTACACTGATATCGTATGTACTAATCATTGATTATCTCTGAGCTGCAATGAAGCCTACAATCCTGCGTAGCGATAGTGAAAATAATTTTAACTTTACTAATCGTAGACATTTTCATATAACACTAGTCAAAAATATTTGAAAATGTGTGTGCTTCTTTTCGGACGCCATGCTTTCCAGCATAGTTACGTCCCTTTGCGGTCTGAGTTCAAATCCCACCGAGGTTAACTTTGCCTTTCATCCTTACGGGGTCGATAAAATAAAGTACCAGTAATGCACTGTGTAATTGATGGCCTTGTGCCAAAAGTAGAAACAATTATCTAATTCTTCTGTATTTCCAAGTCCTGAATCCAAATATCACATTGATAAATTCTTATTAGATATAGGATTAAAGATATACGGCATAATATATATGATTATTTTATTATAACGTACAATATGTGCCATTATGTTTTAAGCTATACTCTGTATCTACTCTTAGACATTTTGCTTGACAGTTCTAGTGGCCTGAAGAATCATCTCTTGCCAATGTCCAGCAAATGTCTGTAAGCAAGGTTGTGCTCCATTTGCCATTCTACCACTTTTCCATTGTTGAAATACATTGGTGAAACCTTTCACTTAACTGCCCATCACTTAACTGCACCACAATTCGCTGGAAAAAAGTCTAAACGTGAGTCCAAGAAGTGGATTTTAAGTGACATGTTACATCCCATGATCTTGTCAGCCTTGATGACGTTTTCCACCAATTCCTCATAGCAAATCTGCAGAAAACCTGAAAAAAGGTTTACATAGTCTCATTCAACGGAAACAAAATGGTCAGATAGTGTGTCTAACAGACAAATCCGGGAGAATTTCAATAGACAATATGGCGAATTCCATCAAAGATATCCAACCCCACGCCATGAACACAATTCAAACAACACCGCAACAACACGAACAAAGAGAAAGGTTCCTCTATGCTCACGTATAGGCACTGCCAATAACTTGCAAGCCTCTAAAAATGCCGTACCGCCCCTGTACAGACTCTGCGAAGATCATCAAACAGCTATTGACCCTATAACAGGATCACAAACAAAATTTGTTTTCGGAGCTATTATAGCCAGCATATACAGGATTACTTACTTTTTCACTAAGATTATGCACCCCATAATTAAGACGTGCCCAGATGTGTGTGATAGCACAGAGGATATCCTCAACAAAATCAATGATTGCAACCACACTGAAGACCTGACAAACAACATAATAGGCAGCATGGATATAGCGTCCCTGTACCCTTCCATTGATGTTGATTTTGCTGAGGTAAAATGTGTTGAGATAATCAGTGATAGTGAGGTAGTGTTCTGTGACGTTGAAACGGATGATCTGGCCCTCCTACTTAGACTTACATGTGACAGAGAATATCTAGACAATTATAACCTTTGCAGTTTCTGCGCCAGTAGACAAATACAAGGTTGCACTGCTACCATCATTCTGATAGCAGAAAGGACTCCCAGAGGATGATGGAACGGAAGGACCAGAGCAATACAAACAAGAGAAAGCAATGATCAGGTGAGAAAGATGATCGTACATGATTCAGGGGCTATTACTACAGCTATTCTAGAGGGTGATTTGTTCATATTTAACAAGAACATATACACCCACGACGAAGGAGCCACCATCGATGTCAGTATAGCTGGCAATATACCCAAATTATTTAGGGTATAGTGGGAAATGCGTCTGAAAGAATGCCTAGCAGAGAACTCCATAGCCCTCATCATGTACTCTCGTTATTTGAAAGATATTAATATAGTAATAAAAACACCTCCACGAGAGATTACCTATGAACACGAATTAGAAGCTAACACAATGGTGAGCATCGAGCAAATAGCTAATTCCATTCACCAGAGCATCACAGTAACTATAAAATACCCTTTCAAACACCCTAACAATAGACTACCAGTATTAGACACTGAATATACAATACACGTGACGCACAAATCCCCCACGCACATTGCTTGGGCTTATACTAGCCGAAATCTATCAAAGTTATCAAAGTTATATATACATGTATCTATATACACGAGTACATTGAAAACGCATATGACTGCATTCCACCTCCTGTGCTGTAAATCGTTCGGCAGGCGTATGATACCGATGGTCAGCTTCTTAGTGCCGTTATTACTATATGAATGCATGAGAAATGGTGTTCGGTACATGGCGCTAAATCGAAACCATTCCAGGTGGGAGTTGAACCTCGCCGAAAGGTTGGAAGTGGACGTTTTATTAAGAGTAGCAAATGTAGAGCCAGTCAGCCGATATTTGTAGAAAAATTGCTATTAATTAACTCGACAGATATTAATATCCAAGGTGCACGTGATAGGTCACGTCTTTGCATGGCTGGAATGAAAATATGTGCTACAAAAACTAAGACAATCGTACCCTCAAGGACACCGGTTCAATGGATTCTACATGGAAATGGAGTTCCACTGAAGAATGTGGAGACGTTCAAGTATCTTGGGGCCGTTTCAACGAGTGATGGAAGGTATGAGGCTGAATTAAGTGCAAGAATTGCAGGAGATGTTGCAGTAAAGCGCGTGATACATAATTCGGTAACAAGAAGAAGGGAGTTATGTGTAAAAGGCAAAATATCTACCTTCAATTTGGTATTCGTGCCAATCCGTACCTTTGACCAAAAATCTTGCGAATGACTGGAAGAATACGAACACGATTACAAGCGTCCGAAAAGGGGTTCGAAAGAAGGATCTTTGGAGTAGCGTTACTCTATACAGATGCGTAGCTCGGAGATCAGTGTTGGCGCTATTTATCCGATTTCAGGGATACTATAGACATGAGCTTAGAATGTTTCAGGAACTAATCGCCCCATATATTTCCGAGGGTAGGCTCTGCTCAAGATGATTGGGTAACATGCATGACTTGGCTGCTGTCACCTGTGGATGAAGCCGGGTCAGATGGAAACGATTGCTTCTAACAGGTCCCCGTGAAAGGGGTGTTTGAGAACATTGCTCGCACGACACTTTCATGAATAACTTAGCGAAGAAGAGTATATGATTGCATATATATATATATATATATATATAAGTTCAGACAAGTTGAGAAAACTTCTAAACGTAATCGGCTCCCCTTAACCTTGAGACTCTCCCCTTGTCATTATTATATTTACACCGGTAGCTATGAATATTTTCGATGTATATTTGAATGTAAAATTTTCATAAAGTTAATTTAAATATTCAAAGATCCAATATGTTCTTATATACTTCCTTTTTACTCCCTCCATTACCACCCTTGATATGACTGTATTTATTTATGCATTTTACTTATGTTTTTATTTATGTATTTATTTACTCGCTTTACTCTCATTACATACTTATCCTTGTACTCATTAGCACACGACGCTAGAATATTACTCTCTGTACCCTTTATATATGTCTATCTTTATTCACTCCCCTACCCACCCAAGAATCACACTACATATAACCCGGACGAACTGGGGACTAAATATAGTCTATTTGCATATTTCATCAGATTTTACCACTTTCAACTTCACATCACGGGTGTCAATAACTAATAATCGTGTGGTACACGCGATCGATGATCCGACGGACGTGGCTGCTTTACCGACTGCACGCCAGGCGCTCGGGTCGATCAGCCCTCCTAGAGTGCCTGGAAAAATAAAGTACTCCTTCATTCGGCAAACGAAAATACTCGGAACGGCTGCTTCGCCTTGGGGCCCTGTTAGGCTTGGAATCCGCCGTGCACCGGTTATTGACCGCCAAATAATACCTGTAAATTCTAGGCTTAATCATAACTTTTATCTTTATCATGGCTCCTTCTACTAGCACATAACTAAATTCCCCACCAGTGTGAATAACTAGTAATCGTTTGGTATATACAATAGCCAACTGACGGTGGCGGACTTCCCGCTAGCACACCCGACGCTTAAGACAGTTAACTTCCTGGAGTGCTCGGAAAAATAAATTTCCATTTCTTTCGCTAGACGATAATACTCGGAACAGCTGACACACCGTTGGGTCCCGGGCTGGCCGGGTGTCTGCAAAGTCGCTGGTTATTGACCGCTAAGCATGGGCTTAATCTTTACTTTATATTCTACCCTGAAACTTTATCGTGACTATCTATAATACACTTAAACTTTTTCATAAAAGCCTCCTTCTGTAAATTCTTTAACTAAATCTCCCGACTTTAAACCTAAAGCTTATTTTTCTAATGTCATCTTAAATGGCATTTTCTAACTCTAAACATAAATTTAACGTTTCTAATTGTTAATCGTAATTTCTGTCCATACATTATACTATGCAGACGTCATCTATGTATTACTATATATAGCTTTGTTAAAGATACAGGTTCTTTGAAAAAATATTTTTCGTGGTACTTTCTGGCACTCATGACCAGCTTGATTGTAACCTGATCTCACGGCTGGCATGTGTCTGTGACGGGGTAGTAGTAGTACACTATAAGCATGCGCCCCTTCACCAGAGTGACACAAGTAGGTTTAATAATCACCACTCCAGGGCGGCCGACCCGGGTAGAAGCTGCTAAATGGTCGGCCGCCCTGATGTCTCTGATTTTCAGCCCCAGGGATTTTGTCTATTATAATCCTTTGTTATATTTCAAATTTCTGATGATGTCACCAGATTCATGCTGAACCCGGTCATTGATATGATCATAGTATAATAAACCTTTTAAGGAATTACAGCAGTTATTTTATAATTTTTATAATAATTAACTCCGTACTCGCACCACCATCTAGACAAACGAAGAGGTGTGAGATGCATTTCGTCGAGTGCTTTCCATAATATTACATCGAGGTTGACCACACGGAATGACCAGTTCTATCCAGTGGTGAACCAACAAACCTAAATATATATATACATGTATATATATATATATATATATATATATATATATATATATATATATATATATATATGTGTGTGTGTGTGTGTGTGTGTGTGTGTGTGTGTGTGTGTGTGTGTGTGTGTGTGTGTGTGTACAATATGTACATATATATATATACACGGGTACATAAAACTAACCCTATAATTCTATATATGCACTATTCTAATATCGCTATCTATATATGTTTATATATTGGTTCATTATCATGCCCTTCTTTGTCTGTGACTCTCCTAATATAATTTGATCTCATCCATTTTTTTTTACTATATCATTGATCCTGCTTCCATTATTATGGTTGCGTATTTGCTGCCAGCATTGCCCTTGGGCAACATAGAATTAATGAGATAGCACAGTCAGACTAAAATCAATATATATATAGGATGAATCAGTTTTTGCATAAGGGGTTTGCGAATATCTTGACATTTGTGTAGTTCATGTTGTTTGTAAAGTAGAGGCGTTTTCGAAATTCTTCTATTGTTTTACTAGCCGTAATTTTTCTTTATATTTCTGGTAATCGTGTAGTTGTTTTTTGCTTATCATTATTCCTATCGTTAATGTCATAGATTCTTAAGCCTTATATTAATCTTTAGATTCTGAACATCTGCAAAAAAAATATTTATATAATATATATATATATAACAAAGAAAATGTGGTAAGGAGCCAGAGGGGTCATACTTTTTCCTATATTTTATATATATATATATATGTAGGAGGTGAGTTTTATTGTAACTCAATAAAGCAATGCAACTATCGGATAAGTAGCACTCAACAGTTTATAGGACTGGAGTATAAATAATATAAAATCAAAAGATGGTTAAAAGAGTACCATGTATTTTATTATGCGCATTTCAAAAACAAATATCATCATGGGATGATATTTGCGTTCTCATCATTTAAAATAGGGAGACATGATATGAAACTTAAAAACACTTGCGAACAGTGAAGTGTTAAATCAACATATGAAAAATAAAATAAGATGGATATATGAGATTGGAAAAAAGGAAAGGAAGGGGGAAGGGAAAGGTAAGGAAAAGGAAGAAAGAATATAGATAGAAACAAATATAATAATAAGGAAAGGATGACGGAGGAGGTATATAAGAAGGAAGTATGAGAGAGGAGGAGAAAATAATTTGAGAGAGATAGAGAGATAACCTTTAAAACAGAGAACAATTTAAAACGAACCGTTGTAAGATAATACATAATTTAAAAAATTAAGAAATTATAAGTTAATGAGGTTTACGAATGGTAATGCTTATGATTAAAGAAAAGGGAATTAAGAATACTATTTATTTAAGGTTTATATATTGAAGGGTTTAATAAGATGTGCGAAAAAGGAATTTATTAAAATGTATTATCAAATAAAATATATTAAGAAGATAAGGTGAATGAAGATAAGGTTAAAAGAATTATGAACTTAGAGGAATTAATTAGGGACCAAGTTTGTTTCTATATATTGTAATAGGAAAAATTAAATAATAGATTTAATACGAGCATGGAAGGAGAGAAGAAAGTAAAAATTCAAGGAAGAACAATTATATAACGTAAAAAAAAAATATATATTAGTATATATTAAAAATAAAAATGTGTATGGCCGAGAATATAAGGAAAATGTTATAGTGAGTTATAAGATGAATTAAGAAGTAATTGAGAAGTAAAAGTTGCAGATTAATGATTAGAAATTAAAAAAGAAGAAAATTAGGGGACCGCTAATGACATAGTATGAGTAATATTGTATAATATACTGAAATAAGGTAGAAAGATGGGTATATTTGTAAAAAATATAAAATTGTTTGAGAAAAAAAGATTTTAAACTAATTAGGTAGTAAGATATTAGCTGTATACTTTATGGAATGTTCAATGGGATTTATGCAAGCAAAGCGAAAATAAATCTGTACGTCTATTTATTATAGAAATAAAATTAGAGATAATGGTAAATTTCTCCGCTAGGCAGAGAAAATATTGTTTTTAACTAATTAGGTAGTAAGATATTAGCTGTATACTTTATGGAATGTTCTATGGAATTTATGCAAACAGAGCGAAAATAAATCCGTACGTCTATTTATTATAGAATTAAAATTAGAGATAATGGTAAATTTCTCCGCTAGGCAGAGATTACATCTTCTGGCTAGGGAAGAATTAAGGTAAGGAGAGAAGTTGCAAACCTTTCAGCAAGAAATATTGTAGTTAATATTTTTGTCCTTTAATGACCATATGAGTTCTGAGAGTGCTGTGTTAGTTCTATTAAGTTGGTATTTAAAAGAAGAATTGTGATTATAAGATCTTGCTTTAAAGGAAGTGGAAGTGGAACCAAAATAGGTAAAATAATTATTACCAGTTATAACCTTACATTCATACATTAAATTTGTATCAAGATATTCGTTACTAAGAGGACATTTAGTTCTAATAGGGCAATTGCAATTACGATTAGAGAAATTACCAGAGTTATTAGCAAGTGACCCAGTATTATTTATAGAAGGAATTTAATTGGAGAAGTTACTTACGATAGGTGCTAAAGTTTCCTGATTTAGATTGGTATTATGAACATTTGACAAAGTTACGTTTGACGTCGTATTTAAATTTACGGAATCTAGCATAGAGTTAACATTGACGTCGGGCTTACTATTGTTATCAGTATGACGCTCAGTGTTGGATGGATATGGTTTATTGCTTAATATTTTAGTATTATGTTTTTAGATAATGTTAGAGACGTTGGAAGTGGTGGAATAAGAGAATTTAATTGTATGCTTATTAAAGATATTATTATAAATATGTGAAGGGGGGAAGCATTTATCTAAGGCCCTAAAAAGTAATTTAGGAATATTACTAATAATAGATAGAGAAAAAGGAGCGTTGTACCAAATCATATTTTTATATCTAGGTTTTTTCTTTATGCTATTGGAAATCTTATAACTAACTATATTACTATAAGTTACTCCATGATTGGTTTCTTTACTGTATTTAATTTTGTCAAGATAACCGGCTCTTGAAAGCGCATTGATGTAATAATTGGCTTTAGCGTCAAAGATAAGTTTATTAGAAGATAGATTTGAGATTTTTTTTCAACATTACTGACTATAGCATGTTTAAGTTAATAGGGTGGTTCGATTTAAAATTAACATAATTTAGATTCTCATTGTCTTTATGGTAAGGGTAATATAGGCCGGTGTCAAGATTAAGGGATATATCCAGGAAGTTAGCTAGTTTGACATTGTGTTCAAATTCAATTTTTAGGTTATGGTGCTTAAATAGATCAAGTATATTATTCTTAATCATATGAAGGTTAACTAAGATACAGTTTAAGACAGTAAAAAGGGCATCGTCACGATAAATTCCACCGCGAAGTTGAGGAATTTTCCGATTTAAAGAATTCAAAATAAAGATTCCAATCAAGTCCCTCAATTGCGCTGAATCCAACGAACCCATTGTGATATCAAAATTGTTGGAAGTATCAGCTCTAGTCCAATATTTGTCGTTGAATTCCGGGATAGGTTTTTTCTTGCGGTGAGAATGATGTACAGTTCATCGGTGGTGATGTCAGAATATTTAAATGCAAAAGAGAGAGCGTTGTTGAGGAGTGAAGGCGAAATAAAGGAATAGTAACTGGCAATGTCAAACTGAATAAATGTGTGTTTGTTTTTATTATTCAGGTCATTGAACCAGTCAATTACATCAGATGTACCAATCCTTAAATTTAAGTTAGAAATAGAGCAATTAGAACGAACCTGTGGGTTAATTCTATTCAAAATGGATTTACTAACAACCCCCAGATCGGATTTAGAGGGGGCGATTAGTCTAATAGGCAGTTCAGTTCGAAAGTTACTGTTGTGATCCTTAAGTTTTATTCTCGTAGTTCTTGGCAAGAATGTTTAGGTCTTTTTCTCGATGCCAAGTTTAGACGTAATCTGAGAAGCTTCCAAGTTTATAGATTCAAGATTCTCATGGTTAGTTTTGCGATACACCATCTTTAGATACACCATATAAATTATTAAGTTTGTCGGAATGGACTAAGCCTTTTATAGAAGAATTAAGGTCCGAAATCGTATTCCTGAGATTTATAAGGTGCTCCTGTCCTCTATTAGGGTTTCTCTTGAATTTAAGTACTCTTATAATATTAGTTAGTTCTTCCTCAAACTGTGCTAGATTTTTATTGAAAGGAGGATTTCTTCTAGAGTTTATAGTATATATATATATATATATATATATATATATATATATATATATATATATATATATATATATGGTTATACTTTGGGAGGGTCATGTTGCCAATAAGAAACACACGCACCAGTTGCTTTCACATCAATTTATTATAATAAAATTATAAATTTAGGAATTTATAAATTTATGAATTGAAATGAAACCACCTGTTGCGTGTGTTACTTATTGGCAACATGACCCTCCCAAAGTATAAGAATATCAGTTTCAACACACGTTATCAGATAAAGAATCTTGCTAAACAAACTCAGAAACGAAATATATATATATATATAAAAGAAATAGGATTTCGCTTGAAGCATAGCTTCATACAATATGTATAAATATTTCGTATCTCCAAAGAAATACGGTTTTTGGAAGCCGTAGCTATGCAAACAGCAGGGGGCTAACGCCCTCTGGTGATGTCCAGCAGATGTAGAGCCAACTTTGGCAGTTTCATATGCATATGAGATTAATCACCTCATTTACACAAACGAGAAATGTATATATTCTAGCCTGTCTTCTAGTCCAGCAGTCGAAAGCGGTGGGAGGGACCGTTCTGACTAAGGTCAGTTAGGCTTGAAAATGCATAGAGATTTGTTCCCCTTGCTTCTGCTGGACATTTCCAGAGGGAGTTAGCCCCCCGGTGTTTACATAGCTACGGCTTTCTCTGGAGATACGAAATAATTATACATATATATATATGTATATGTATATATATGTATACATATATATATATATATATATATATATATATATATATATATATATATATATATATATATATATATATATATATATATACACACATATGTATACATATATATACATATATATATGCATATATATATAGTGAAAGAGTGAAGAATAGCATGGTCGACTGTACAAAAAGGGTGTGTCTCTGATCAAATCATCGCAATACTGGAAGTTATAACATATGGCATTGGTATTTATAGATACATCGGAGAATCAAAACAATAACATCAATAATAAAAGGTAATAAAAGATAATAATAAAGAATTTAGAAAGAAAATGATTAAGATGTAAAAAATAAGCACAGAATACGATTGCTGATAATAGTAGTGAAGGTGGTGGTAGTTGTAGTTACAGTGGTGAATAGTGGATGTGTAAAATAGTGATGACGGTAAAGATAACAATAACATGAAAGGAAACACTAAATATATATGTGGTATAAATGGAAGAGGTATGATCAAATCTCAGAATATTAGGAAAAAAAAAAAAAATAAAAGAAAAAAATAGAAAAAGTAAAAAGATAAGAAAAAAAAAATGAAAAAAAAAACAATAAAAAAAAAATAAATAAATAAAAAAAATGAAAAAAAAAAAATAAATAAAATAAATAAAAAAAAAAATAATTGATAAAAGAGTAAAAATAGATAAAAATAAGTGAGAGAGGAAGAGATAAGAGACAGGAGACATCGAGGATGAAACAAGGCGTAGGGCTAATGACGGGGAAGGAGCAGATATATAGATAGAGAATAAAAAGTGAAAGGGCCTGTGATGATATACGGGTGGTTAATGTCTGGCCTACAGATTGTTTTATCTTAATGGAGGTGATGTGTCTATAGAGAGAGAGTGAAAGAAATGTTGGGAGATTTATGATGTTGATTTACTGACCAGTTGGTCAGTTGACAGCTGATAAAAGTGGGGCGGTGTGGAGCTAGTACATTAAACCCGGGGGGGTTCTGCTTGAATTCTGAGATTGCTGGATCGAATCATGCCCGTTTGTAGTTAGAGAACTTGGTAGCTGCTGTGTGCCTACTGAAAATTGATCGTTCTATTTTGTTGTTAAGGTGCATTTTATCAAACTTTAAAATATGGAGCAGCTCCATATTGCAAAGACCGCAGAGGGACATTCCATTATCGGAGGCCCTTGCTCTCGATAATTTCGACCAGCTAATCCCATATTCCTGGTTGGTGTCCTTAAGCTGCCATACTTTATTGGCCAACGTCGTTGAGTTCTGTAGGCTACGGTCTTTTATAGAATGTCTATGTACATACCATCTGTTTATTTTATTCCCCAGCCGTAGAACCTATATATTGCCATATATATGTGTAATCTGAGTTTTTCGAATATTAATAATAACATTCGATTCATTTGCAATTATGCAAAGAAGCCTCATTTTTAAAGCCATGTCAGGAGATTGAACCCTTCCTTCTTCCTCTTGTGTTGGCATGTAAACAGAACTGCTGACACTAATGTTTCTGGGTATCACCCTTCATCAATACATCTCACTGTTCACTTGCCAACTGTCAGAGCTAGAGAAAATATATGATATTTTCTAAAGTATACAGTGACTGATCGGCCTGATTTGCATATTACCAGATTGGCTGATCAGTCAGATCTGCATACCAGCAGATCCGCTGATCAGCCAGATTTGCATGTAAATGTATATATATATATATATATATGTATATATATATGTATATATATATATATATATAGGAACAAGTAGGACCCCGACGGCTGAGCTCAAGCCGTTTCAACGGCTAATTCTGGCCTAAATGAAAATGTTTATCCTGGTAAATGAATAGACGAACATCTCAGGGGATAATTCCATATAAGGTAAAAGTGATTGTCACAAGGATTGGTCAAAAGTTTGTTGTTGAGAAACATGATTCTATCATGGCATTTTGTGGAAGGTAGTGGTAGCTGAACTTGTCAGTAGAAGAAATAGGGAGAGGGAGTGGAGGAAACCCAGTCGAGCTTTGAAAGTGACAACTACAGCAGAATCTAAGGATATTAGGTCGAAAAAAGTATACTAGAGAAGGGGAGGGGGAGGAAGTCGAAACAATAAGTAAGTCTATATGGAGTAAATATATAGAAAAAAAAACAATTTCTGGTTACTATTCCCCTTCCACAATCATCAAATCTCTCACTGGTACTGCTAAGCTATAGAAAAGTTTAATATGTGGGACGGAATACTAAATACGAGATTGTAGTGAAATAATTTTTTGAGTTAGTAGTAATCGGCCAAATCTATCTTACAATGACAGGTCAACAAGTAGGGGCCAAAATACTAAAAAAAAATAATAAAAAAATAAAAATAAAAATAAATAATACGAAATAATAATTCAGAGACCCGAGACTAGTACGAAATATTAATTCAGAATCCCGAAACGTAAATACTAATACGATATATATAAGTACTGCTACAATACATAAATTCTAATACAAATTACATAGATACTCATACAATAAATATAAAAAGCTAATACAATATATATAAATACTGCTACAATACATAAATTATTATCCAATCTACATAAATGCTCGTACAATATATATGAAAAACTAATACGAACAATTAATTCAGAATCCCCCCCCAAAAAAGAAAATACTGATATACGAGAAACTAAAGCAGAAATACCACTAAAAAATCTAGAAATCACGGAAATGGCGTAGCAATCAGAGAAGAAAGCCAGTATCTGGGGTCTAGCACATCGGCTATAAAAAGCGAAATCGGCCAATTCTATCATAAAATAAGGGAGGTCGGGGTGCTGAGGCTACAGAGAACCGGGATGGGCGAGAAGTTGAAAATAACGACGACAAAGGAGGAGATCTGGGGTGGAAGGACTAGGAAGGGATGGGGGAAGAAGGAGATATAGAGGAAACGATAAAAAATATATGAGAAAATATATACAAAAAAGTTACGTCTACCTTTGTCGGCAAGTGGGGTGTTTCAGCCCTTGTATACCCCCTCCCCCGGGTCATTATGGGGTTTTAGGGCGAGGTAAGTCCTACGCAATCTCTGTTTGCATGCAGTTACCAGTTTGTCTTTCTTGTTTAGGAGTTGGTCCGTCGAAAACAACATTTGTAATGATTCCTCCGAGCATAAGTTACACGGACGGCGTCCTCCCGTGTAAGAGTTGGCTCTGGACAGTAAGCTCCAAGTGAGATTATAGGTTATATTGTTATCTATGAGGTCCCATATGTAGCCCGAAAGTGTAGAGGCGTGACGCCGGGCCGGGTTTCGGACCATCCTAGAAACATCACCAATAACCTGGTTAAAAAATCTCCCTCCGCATATCTCCTTTGTCCGCTAATGAGGAATATGCGCCTTATTACAACCAGGCCCTCAAGCGGAGTGACTTCCGGTAGTCCTATATTCACTTAAAAATCTTCAAGCACAGAAATCACTTGATCCAAACGATTTTCACATGTGCTGCATGAGCATGGCCTTTTAGTTTTTCGTTCTTCGTTTTTCGTGTTTCGTTCGCTGACGAATATGCACAAAGTAATGTAAGTAATTGCCAGTGCTAAAGAGTAATGGCCTTGCCACCCATGTATAGAAAAAAGGTCGAGGGATGTCAATTATTAAAACCCAGATACAGTAATTATATTATATATATATATGTTTCTCTTTCTCTTAATTTCTAGAACATTTATGACCGACCACGTTCCTGGTAGCAAGTTTGTAAAAAAAAGAAATTGTCATCCCTGATTGGCAAGAATGTTTTGCAAATTTTGAAGGTGCCAGCTATCGCAGCCAATTGTAGTCTATGAATTTGGGAGCTGCGTTCTTTGTCCACAGAACCAAATTCAGTTATACTGTGGTCCAATAATGATGGGTATGTAGCTGAAGGTTTATCTTGGATACTGGATTTGCAAGCTCCTCATCAATGGTCCGTAGATGCCCTCCTTCTCTTTGTTTTTCTGACAGCGTTGACATCAAGTGGGCAGCTGATGTATATATATATGTATGTATATATGTATGTATGCCTGTATGTATGCATGAGTGTATGTATATTTGATTGTATGTATGTATGTATGTATGTATGTATGTATGTATGTATGTATGTATGTATGTATGAATGCATGAATTATTTTCGTCTCAGAATGAATTATGAGAAATGTACATATGTATATGTGTGTTTGTCTCTTTTGCTACCAGACTTTATATGTAGATTAGTGAGGGGATGTTTGCTAGTTTTGTAACAAGTTTACAGTGGCACTAATTAATGTCAATATTCAAGATCGTATAAAGTTTTAGCTAACAGCTAACTAACACCTATACTTTCCGTTTAACATTTTTCAATAACACATGAGGAAATGGGAGAAATTTTCCAAAGAAATCGTTTTAGCAAACCTATTAAGTGAGTTAATCGAAAATAATAAAGTTTCTCATTTTTTAACACCTTTCATGAAAGATAAATGATTTAGATATTGAATCAACACTTTAAAAAAATACACAGCTAATTAATTTGCAAATCAACAGCTGCTTTACAGAGAAAATTGCATACTTCAACGAAATTAAACAACGGGAGCAAATTATATATTTATTTTTAGTTTTTATCATTTTGATTTTAGTTAAAACAACAAATGTTGTATATTGGATAGCTTTAACCATTTACGTACAAGTTGGTACTGATTTTAATTCTTTCAAACAGTAAATGTCGTTAGGAGATGCATAACACATTTTATTGAAGTCATGGCTCTGAAAATTATATATTAATTGATGTGAATGTAAGCTAGTTGTGAGTGCGACCGGCCACAACACCAAATATTGCCCATGCGAATAATAAAGTTCAGTAAGATACACATACACCACACACACACACACACACACACACACACACATATATATATATATATATATATATATATATATATATATATATATATACGGAGGACAAGGTACAGCGAAACCGACCGCGTTGGGAACATGTGTACAATTAACAAGTAAGCCGTCTCTTCCATGTTTTTTCTCGGATTCAATTTAAACAAACATGAATTAGAATTACCCTACACAAAACGGATGCTCCTATTTCTTCTCATATATATATATATATGTATTTATAGGGCTGATCGGTGAGCTATGCCCGCCGTCTGCCTCCTCGCGTTCAACCCTGGTAAACCACATACATCAGTGGGCCTGGAGACCAAGCAAATTTGTGGATGTTGGGTTAGCAACGTGTCCCCTTGTAACTGTAAGCCGCTACATAAACAACCAAGGAAATCCACAAAAATGATAGGCACAAAAATAAAGGCAGTGGAAACAGTCCACCTATGATGAAGCTCAACAAAACATGTAGGGATGTTGAGCTCTCGCTGAGCCGGTTTCTGAACACCAAAAGCCAAACATAAATTGGTACTTGGAACATGTGGACACTGTACCAAGCGGGAAAGATGTTTCAGCTTCTCTAAGAGTTTGACGAGTAAAGACTGGTCATCTTCTGCATCAGTCAGGTTCGGTGGACAGTCAGCTGTAAGATCAACAACAGCGCGGTCACGAAACTTCTCTTATCCGTCTGCCAGAATCAGCACTTACACGGAGTCGGACTTCAGTTGAGTAAGGAGATGAGTCGGGCATTAATTTAGTGGAACGCATCATCACCAACAGACAGAAGACAATGATACCGCTGAAAAGGATGACTTTTACGATCAGTTGGGAACAGCCTGAGCGTAGGCAACATCTATTTAAGCACAAATCCATCCACAAGGACATTTGGCAGTCCCTGTACAATAACATCAGAAACAAGAATGACCATATCTGCACTAGACAGCGCTGGTAACATCAGTTCGTGATGTCAGAAGAAATAGAGAATGCAGATGTTGGCTCCGACCACCTTATACTTCGAGCCAACCTAGAGGTAGGCTGGAAGAAATAGATATAGGCCAAGACAATGAGCGGTACAATTTAAACCTTAACAGGGTACAACAATACCAACTCGGGTCAAACAGCAGAGTGAGGTAGCGCAGCTAGTGGATCATTAGGTGCTATTTACACCTGCGGTGTCTGAAGTAGCGCAGCAGGCGGTGGAAAGAAGGCGTGAAACGAGAAGGGAGGGGTGGCTAGAAAATTGAGAACTGGGCGATGAGAGGAAAAAGGTAAAGGGCGAAAGGACATCACCAAACCGGAGGAAGAAAAGTAGAAAATGGACGCTGCGTATCCCCTGCTCGACCTACATGTGAAAAAAGGCTGGAAGAGAAAAGAGAGGCAGAGAAAGCAGCCAGTCAAAACGGCACGAGAACCCTATACCTCATTGTAAGAGATGTGACTGGGGCAGAGAGCAAACCCGGTATGCAAGTGAAAGACAAAATCAGCAAACCCTGTGACACAGATGAATATGAGCACAGATGGATAGAAATCTCCCTTGTGATCAAATTATTATCGTGTTCTGCAAATGTTTATAACAACTCAAATATTTTACAAATCCCTGGAAGTCTTGATAGAGGACGAATAACTTTCAATAGCATAAACGATTACTACTGTTGATGAAATTTTGTGCGATTTGGAGAAACAATACGATCTCAAAGGATTATATGTAAGTTGTTTGCATCCCTTTACTCATAGGAAGTCAAGATAGATTCTAACTAAGACGTAACGAGCCGGACAAAAAACACAGATGATGAAATTAACAGATGATGTTCTTGTATGTGACAACAAAGATAATGAGCTTAATGAACAGTTTACTAATAAATCGAATTCCCGATATCGTAATTTCGTTGCTTTACGTGTTGAAAGCAAACGATATTCAGCAATATAAACATCTAGCATCCTATGAGACCACATTATACAGAAGCATTATTGGTGAGGCAAACAAATGATAATGGTTTTCGTCACAACCTTGTTTCCTCTTCAACGCTTTACATATAAAAACAATTTATGCAATATATATAATGAATGTGATCTATCTAAAAAAACAAATCAATAGAAATCATTCAAAGAAAGGAAAGGTAGCAATGCAGATGACTATAAATGGGAGGAAAACGTGGGGAAGGACAAGAATTATAAGATAGGGAAAGTATCGGTGAAGGGAAAGAATGATAGATGGTACACCTACGTCAGCGTGGTGTTTATGCTGAGCACTGCTGACAAAAGGCAAAAAGTATTTCCTCGTAGAATGGGCAGTGACATACGCTACAACAGCCACCGAAAGGCTTGAGATCTTTCCCCAAACGAGCTGGTGTCATGCTGATTTGTCGGTAGTGCTCAGCTGTATGGGGAAGTGGCCGGAAAAGCCACGGTATTTGATTATCTTCCTGTCTTCTGAATTGCAGACATGGTACGGGGTTTCTGGCTCAAGCGACTATGTTGGAGGCGGACAAGGTGTCGCGTAATTACTACTGAATTTATAATTAACTATATAAATGAACATTTCTATGAAATGTGAATAGTTTGCAGTTGGGTTATTATATATCACCTACAATGTGCAGGGTGCATATATGTATAAAAAGTAAAGATTATCATCGATTATTTCGGATACCTGCATGCTGCAAGTATCACCTGTGTCGATAAGCATGTGGTGCTGTGTTATATATATATATATATATATATATTTATTAAAATAACAGATTAAAGTTTAAGCAAAGAATCGCTGTTTTCACCCTTAACGGGATCTTCTGAAACTAACAAAGTCAATCAAAGGGTGAAAGCAGCGATTCTTTGCTTAAATTTTTATCTGTTATTTTAATAAATATTTGCTCTACGGTTCTTATATATTTGATATATATTTTCCTTATCGAGCCCTCTTCGGATTTTAGTCTTCAATGTTATTATTATTACTATATATATATATACATACATGCATATATTTACAAACAGTATAAGTAGCTGCATTTTCGGCTTTTGAAGTGCTGACAACATATGTATGTATATATTGGTTTAAAGAGAGAACTCAAGTGCAGAAATAGTGTGAGGACCCATAAAATAGGGTAAAACAAGTTGCCGCTATGAGGAATTGAACACCATATCTTCCAGAAACATTTCTGAATGTGTATCCCTTCCATTTATTTGAACTAGATAACTGGACAACAACATTCAGATGTCAGCAGGCAGAGAGAGTGACAAACAGACATCCGTATGTTAACAAACAACGTACGAACCCGAACAATCGTTTTCTGAAGCGTTCAGAATATATGTAAATATATAAGTAAAAAAAAAATTGTTTAAACACACAAAAGCATTCTGACATCTGAAAGCTCTTGTCAGCTATCTAGTTACCGTTAGAGGAAGTGACTCCATAGCTTGTGACTCGTCATGGCTCTATAGCTTAATTGTTAAATCGTATAGCCGATATCGGGAAGATATGTGGTTCAATTCCTCATAGCAGCCGATTGCAACTTATTTTATACATACGTAAAGAAGTCAGTTAGTGTTGCAATAAATCTATTCACCATCGATTACTGAGCTTTCCTCTATAGATAATACAAAGGAACCAACACAGTGGAATATATAAACAAATAATCACAAAAGTACACACTCACATGCATAGATTCAATAGTAAAATGTCGCTTACAGACACATGCCTGTAGACAAGATCACCCACACTCATCGTACACACATAATAGAAACAATCGTACACACATAATAGAAACAACAGAAAACTCCCTTCCCCCTACACACGCACGCAAATGCGCAAACACTCTCAGAAATCACATACACACACAAACCGACAATATAAGACACCCTCGTGTTTACACACACACGGACTAAAGTAACGCCCATCTAACAATTTCTTCCCTTTGGCACACTCCCAACTACACACATGACACCCTGCACCCTGCATTTCGGCCACCAACCCCGACTTCGTACCTTTCATCTACCACCTCCAACCTATCGCTATACTCCCAACACCCTTTTCCTAAATTTCAGACACTACTTTCATACATTTACCTGTCTCCTCTTATCCGAACTTTCCCGATGAAGGACTACAGTTCGAAACGTCAAAACTACCCCTCATAATCTCCAAGCTTGATCCATATATATATGTGTATCGTTACGTACCTGTGTTTTTTTTTTGTTTCCTTTATTAAACACACAGACACACACACACACACACACACACATATATATATATATATATATATATATATATATATATATATATATATATATATATACAGTATTTTCCGTAGTGTTGTAATATAAATATTACACACAGTAGATGGACAGCTCACGTAGAGTTTGCTCGACGGTTCCAGTTGTAGTTCCAAAAGTAATCCGGAGAAAAATAGAAGGATTTTAATGGATACAGTTAAAAGGAATTTGTTGACACGTGTTTCTATAACAGTTACATAACCTGAAAACAGCTGCTATCTACAAAGTATTAGTTATGCAGACATTCAATATTTCAATGTTATTATCAACTGTCATTTCATCGGAATAATTTTACTGTGGACCTGTTTGGTTTTTATAGAGAATATTAGGAGGGAGGGGTGAAGTTGTTAGAAGAATAGTTGAGGGAGTGGTTTTTTGATAGCAGTGAGAATTTTTGGTGGCAGTGAGTAATTAGATTCCCATCTGTTGTTTTGACATTTTTATAGAATATATTATTGGTTATTTTTCTAAATCTATAGAAGGATTAGAGATAGTATAGATATGCGTGGTTGGTTTTGTGTTTGCACTTAATTAACATTCAGACTTAAATTTTTCTTTCAAGTGTACGTATCTTTTCGCCCACGCATTCACACACAAACATATATGCACACCTCTACAAAATACATATACTCACATACACATACTTACATGCTCATACTTACATACATATACACATGCATACATATATATATACACATATATACATGTACATACATACGCGTTCATGTGTATACATTTTCATACTCAACTTATCTTTATATACACACGTATAGACACACACATATATACACACATACTCCAGTCTATGTATATATATATATATATATATATATATATATATATAACGAAGGAAGTGTGGTAAGGAACGAGGTGGACCATAACGCACCAAAGTACTCAATACTTGAGGTAGTAGAGTGGGTAATAGGAACCAGTAAGACCCCGACAGCTGAGCTCAAGCCGTTTCGACGGAACGGCTTGAGCTCAGCTGTCGGGGTCTTACTGGTTCCTATATATATATATATATATATATATATATATATATATATATATATATATATATATATATATATATATATATATATATATAAACACTTTAATACATGAATGCCCTTACATCTAACTATACACATCAAACATATATATATATTTACTTATTTATATACATTTTTCCCATATATATACATACTTATGGTCGCTTTTAGACACATTCATTATAGCATATTTGCACCTATTCTCATCAGCATATCTTTCCATTATTAGTGTGGTAATTTAAGGTTATTAATATACATATATATGTTGAGAAGAGATTATTTTTTTTTTTTTTTATAACTAGATTGAGGTTTATATAGTTGGGGGAATGTCCCTCTTTTATGTAATATTCAGCTTGTAGTGGGAAAAAAGGGTTTTAGTTCGGTGACGGCAGAATAATGTTCGTTCAATTCTGTTATTCAGCAATTTCCTCTTGTGTGTGATTATGTAATAGATCTCAAGATTACACAATTTGCAGAAATGTTGGCTCCTGGAAAAGCTTTGGGTTTTAGCTAATTTCTCCCAATTTAGGGTAAACTTTTGATCGCTATCCCTGAGCGTCCAAGCTTTTTCTGCTAATTTGTTACATTTATTTGGCTCTGGTGTTTTATTGAGTAAGAATGCCTATATAATCGAGATTTAAACCATGTTGCCGTTGATCCCACGTAATACCACTCGTTGCCTCCGGATTTAATGGTACACTTATAAATAATATTTTTTTCCAGGCAGTTATTGCCGAGGGGGCAGTTGTCAGGATAGGTGCAGTTACAGTTGTGTACGTTGGGTTTTCTCTAGAGTAGTATTGCGGACGAACTTAGGTGTGGTTTATTTATGTTCTGTAGTGTATTGTCTACTGTTTTTTTTGTGTTCTTTGTACTTAAGTTTTTAGTGTTTTCGTTTAACCTTCTAGTATTGATCTTTTTTATGTGTTGTTCAAGGTTTAACGCTGTAGAGTATGACAGTCTTATAGTGGTAGGGTTTAGGATTTTGTGGTATTTGTGTGATGTAGGAAAATGTCTCTTAATTATTTTAAAGAAGAGTACTTGTAAATTTGTACTAATGGAACTATTGTATTCAGGGTTATACCATAAGTACTCTTTGCATCGCTTTCTATTAGTTTTGTTTGTTGGTTTACTGGTGTGTATACTATGGTAGTAAGTGTGGTTTGGTGTTGTGTTATTATATCTACCTATGTGGGATTTATTTTGGGTGTTTTGATTGTTCTCATCTATATACTCTATTTTGTTGAGGTAGCCTGCTTTACTAAGGGCGTTATCCTTGTACTCGGCGTGTTCCTTAAATACTTGTATGTTAGAAGATAGACCCGAGATTCTAAGTGAAATATTTTTAGGGATAGATTTAATTATAGAGATGGGTGGTTAGACCCAACATTTACGTACTTGAGATTTTCATTCAACTTATGAAACGGTTTAATCAGACCAGAGTTTAATATTGAGTGTGATATCCAGGAAGTTAAGTACTTTAAGGTTGTATTCATATGTTATAGTTAGTCCTATTTCGAGTAGTAGTTTTCTTATATCTTTGCGTAGTTTTTCTAGTTTTTGGTTATGTAGGTTTTTAACTAGGAGGAGAACATCGTCGCGGGATATTCCGCCGTGGAGATTGCTGAATAATTTTTCCTGGAGTCTAAAGGCGATAAATAACCCCACATCAGTTATTTCCGCCGAATCGTTAGAGCCCATTGTTATGTCAAAGTTAGGGGATCTATCTTTACGTACCCAATAACTGTTCTCAAATTTGACTATAGTTTTCCTAGCTTCTAATATAATCTTAATTTCATCGTTTGTAAGGTCAGAGTTATCCTTAGCAAACTTAATGGCTCTATTCAAAGTTTCAGGTGATATCGATGAGTAATATTCGTCGATATCAAACTGGATAAACTTAGATTTA
Source organism: Eledone cirrhosa (assembly GCA_964016885.1). Classification (NCBI taxonomy): domain Eukaryota; kingdom Metazoa; phylum Mollusca; class Cephalopoda; order Octopoda; family Eledonidae; genus Eledone; species Eledone cirrhosa. The sequence goes on from OZ024743.1 coordinate 216,174,860, forward strand.
TTCTTATTGCTAATGCTATTAAACCATCCTATTACTTCTTGGGTCTTCCACCAGAGTTTAATGTTAACCTTAGCCTTAATTTGGGGGATGATTCTATCTAAGATATATTTGCTTATTTTACCTATATCTGATTTAGAGGGGCAGATTAATCTAATTTTAGGGTCATTATCAAAGTTTACCTTATGGTCCTTAAGATTGAAGGTGGGTACCGCCGAGATTTTTCACTATTTCGCATGCCTCATCATTGATGTGCTTAAGAGTTACTTCATTCATTTTTCTATATTTTTTATGTAATTCTTTTCGAATGAAGTTGTTGTATGTAGTGCAGTCCATAGTATACAGGTTTGATGTTTTGTCCGCTTTTACTACAATTCCTTTGGTGTTTTTAAGGTCGTCCAGTAGTTTTTTATATCTTTCTTTCTGTAAATTGTTGTTGGTGTTACGTCCTTTGAATTTAATTTTAAGGATTAAGTCCATAAGGTCCTGCTCAAATGCATCTAATAGTGGGTTGGTGGGTGGGTTTTTACACGTTCTAAATCAAAATTTGTTGTTTACACCACTTTCCGATGGTGAGTTCATACGGCTTCTATCATAGTGGAGCCTTTTCCACCTGACACGTCGAATGAATTCATTAGTTTTTTGAATCATACTCAATAAGTATTCCTTTTTACCTTGGGTTGGTATGTTTTTGAGTGACATATCCAGGTAGTGTTTTTCCATTGTTGTGGTTGCGTTTGCTGTGTGGGTTGCTCGACTTTACAGGAGGTAAATATACAGTATTTTCCGTAGTGTTGTAATATAAATATTACACACAGTAGATGGACAGCTCACGTAGAGTTTGCTCGACGGTTCCAGTTGTAGTTCCAAAAGTAATCCGGAGAAAAATAGAAGAATTTTAATGGATACAGTTTAGTTAAAAGGAATTTATTGACACGTGTTTCTATAACAGTTACATAACCTGAAAACAGCTGCTATCTACAAAGTATTAGTTATGCAGACATTCAATATTTCAATGTTATTATCAACTGTCATTTCATCGGAATAATTTTACTGAGGACCTGTTTGGTTTTTATAGAGAATATTAGGAGGGAGGGGTGAAGTTGTTAGAAGAATAGTTGAGGGAGTGGTTTTTGATAGCAGTGAGAATTGTTGGTGGCAGTGAGTAATTAGATACCCATCTGTTGTTTTGACATTTTTATAGAATATATTATTGGTTATTTTTCTAAATCTATAGAAGGATTAGAGATAGTATAGATATGCATGGTTGGTTTTGTGTTTGCACATAATTAACATTCAGACTTAAATTTTTCTTTCAAGTGTACGTATCCTTTCATTCACACACAAACATATATGCACACCTCTACAAAATACATATACTCACATACACATACTTACATGCTAATACAACCCATTCAATAAATTGAGGGTAACGTTGAGGTAATTAACGACCGAGAGATTGGCCTCAACCTGTATAGAGAGGTTGAAGCCTTTAAAGAAGGCTGTGAGTTCTTTTCTGAACCTGTCGCAAGCACGAGGTCCGCACTTAGTCATGGTCAAAAGATCATCGTCACGGTACAAATTGGTTCACGGTGATTGATTGGTTCAACGGCATACGTGACAAGGAACATTGCCGTTTTATCCAATTCGACATCAACAATTACTACTCCTCCATCACTTTACCACTTCTCCTTAGAGCTATCAATTTCGCTAAAACACTCACAGTGGTTAAGGATTTCGAAGTTGATGTCATCCTTAATGCCCGAAAGTCGGTGATTAATTTCGACGACTCTATTTGGATAAAAAAATCCAATAGTACTCCATTCAACGTGAGTATGGGTGCCAGTGACTCTGCGGAGGTTACTGATCTTATTGGCCTTTTCCTCCTTTTCTCTACCAAGGACGAATTCCCCAACGCGGGTCTTTTGACCATGACTAAGTGCGGACCTCGTGCTTGCGACAGGTTCAGAAAAGAACTCACAGCCTTCTTTAAAGGCTTCAACCTCTCTATACAGGTTGAGGCCAATCTCTCGGTCGTTAATTACCTCGACGTTACCCTCAATTTATTGAATGGGTTGTATTACCCGTATAGAAAGCCGAATGGTACGCTTAATTACATAAGTAAGCATACCAACCATCCTGTCAGCATAACCAAGAACCTGGTAAGAAACGTTTCGTTGAGGCTTTCCCGTCTTTCCACCAACGAGCGCATTTTTAACGACCATTCCACTTATTACAATGAAGCTCTTGCTCGAAGTGGATTTGTCGATAGGGTAGCATATACAGAGTACGAAAATAGACCTAGAAGAAATAGATCCCGTCGCATTTGTTGGTTTAACCCACCATATAATATGGAGGTGGTCACACCATTAGCTAAGATCTTTCTTTCCCTTATTACGAAGCTTTTTTTCCCCCTACACATAAATATATTAAAATCTTTAATAGAAATACTATTAAAATTTCTTACTCTACGACTCCTAACCTTGCACATAACATCACAGCTTCAAATTTAGATAAACTACCTAGCCGTAGGAACACGTGCAACCCTGTAGTTAGTACTAACTGTAATTGTAGGAATCGGGCTGATTGCCCCCTATCCGGGAAATGCCTCTCTAGTAACGTTGTCTACAAATGTAAGGTTGTAACACCCACGTCCCGTAGGGCCTACATAGGGTTAACCGCCAATAGTTTCTAGCAGCGTCTTTACATGCATACCCATTCTTTTCGTTACCCTCTAAGAAGGAATATGACGTCACTTTCAGCTTATATCTGGAGTCTAAAAGACAACCACACCCAATATGAGTTACACTGGGAGATCCTAGCTAGGGCTAGATCGTATAACGGAAATAAAGGACCATGTGACCTCTGCGCCACTGAGGCCCTGGAAATACTCTACGCCACAGACCACATATTAAACAAAAAATTTTAGGCAATTTCGGCTTGTAAACGTAAATTGCACAAAACTTTCCTGTATTACAGCCCCACGTTATACCCTAACGGATAGTTCGATCTATACGTGGATATTTTACGTCTTGATGTGGGAGCTAAGTATATGTTTTGTTTATTCCTTTACTTATCTGCATAGGTAAGTATATATTATCCATATATTTTGTGAAGGTATGTATACCTTCTCGTACGTATATTTGATTGTTATTGCGTATAATTATTATATTCTGGTATTTAGGGTTTGGCTATGTGTATACGGGAGTTTTGCGTCTGCGTGAGTATGCAGGCTCGTACGTATGGTGGGTGTGTGTATATGTGTACTTCTTGTTTTAGTTGACTTACGTCTCCGAACATTCGTGTATTTATATGTAGGTATGTGTGTGCGTTTGTTATATACGTATTTATTTACTTATATACGTTTATATAATTATTTATTTGTACACAAGCATACACACACACACACATATTTATATGTGCGCGGTTTTGTATACCTATGGTAAGGTTTTGCGTATGCTTGTGTATGTACGTATTTATTTGCGTGTATGTATTTATTTATTTCTATTACTTCTGTATTGTATTTATTTACTTTGTTCTTAACTCTGTAGCAGAGATTCATTTGGTCTCCTAGTTAGAATTTTAGTCTACCACTTCTGCTATACCATTTACGTGGTTTTGTCTCCACGGTCCACATATGACTTATTATCTTCGTTTTTTCGTACATTGCCAGAGAACGTCTCTATGCACCACCTAAGAGAAGATTAGTCTACGACCTCTTGTATACCATAAACGTGGTTTTGTCTTTGCGCGTAATTGTTTTTCACCGCTCCTATTAATGACGTATTGTTCGTTTTTTCCCGTTCTTTGCCAGCGAACGTTTCCACGAACCAAAGTATCGTCTTCCTGTCTTCCTCCGGTTGCAACGTTTTTTGAAATATCCAGTTCTGCGTTTACAGATTGACATTGTTAGTTTCAGAAGATCCCGTTAAGTGTGAAAGCAGCGATTCTTTGCTTAAACTTTAATATGTTATTTAATAAATATTTGCTCTACGGTTCTTATATATTTGATATATATTTATCCTTATCGAGGCCTCTTTGGATTTTAGTCTTCAATTTTATTATTATTACTATATATATATATATATATATATATATATATATATATATATATATATATATATATACATGTTTACATATATACATATATATATATATATATATACATGTTTACATATATACATATATATATATATATATATATATATATATATATATATATATATATATATATATATATATATATATATATATATATATATACATGTTTACATATATACATATATATTAATTTAAATGTGTGTACGTATCCTTAGTGCCAAAAATCATGCTTCAAGTAGCTGCGATCTTGTAAAGTAGAGTAGAAACACCATATAATCGGTTTTACTCAAACACATTAATCGCAATTAGCAATTTCATGGATTTTATTCCTCCCTGTATCCTTGCTGATGTGTTCATTATTTACGTTTACAATTTACGCCGTTCATAGTTCAATAGCTTTAGGCAAATTCCATCAATAATTTCTGCTCGATTATATTTTCTAATTTACTTTGCGTAATACCTTTATAATTACTAATTTATTTTCATCTTTTTGGAATGTTAGCTTAATTTCAAAGTGCTGTAATGAACATCTACTTACCAATCGCTTTGAGTCATTTTACTTCACTTGCTTTTCAGCAATCCGACCTATAACCAAATATATCCACAGTTTAGAAATTATTATTACGAATTTCGTTATACGAAATATGGCAACGAGAAAAAAATTATTTAATTATTTGCGTAATCCCACTTTGGCTTGAAATTATGTCAGATAGTATCTTACACATATTTAAAACCACGATTATATGACGCTGCTGAATTCATATCCATCTCTTTGTATACAGCGTATTCTCTGTGACTTTTTCTTTTGTTACGAATGGTAAACTAACTTTCCAAAGTATTTATACAAATCGAGTTGAATGGCAATTTTTAAATAAAATTATTTTCCTTGGGGAATATTTTTATTGAACATCAGAAATATTGCCTTGCGAAATATAAAATGTAAACCAAATGAAATTTAGCATTAAGTAAATGTATTTAACATTTAGTACATCTAGATTCTAAGACAGTGATTAATGTTGGTTGGCACCAACATTATATTTCCGGTAGATCGAAGTAAAAAATGTTAGATGCTCTCTCGGATTCATTTGTTCTTAGTCCAGAAAACCAAATTTATGGTATCGGCAGAAATTTTCCTTAATGTCTCTTATACTTAACCAAATTAAAGAAATTCGTTCTCTGCCAAATGACTGTTAGCTATGACTATTTATCAATTAATATTAGAATGGTAAAGTATGATCGCTATATTGATAAACTTTCCTTTTAATGTTGCCTGAATTGAGACACATGTGTAACTATATTACTACGAAAGTCTTGCTTTGCAAATTAATTAATATTAACTTATAGAGAGTTTCGTTTCTTGTGTTACAACTTTTTGCCATCATATTCACAGACAATGAAGTGTTCGGTTGCTTCAAGTAAAGTTAAAATTTATAGTTTTTGTTTCAGGATAACCCATTGTAAAGGAAGCATTAATGACTCAAGATATCCGTAAACGTCTGTTTACGGATATCTTGAGTCATATTGAATGTGTAATTCCATATGTAACCAGCATTGAAATTTTGTGGATGATTTGGCAGCAAATTCTAGCAGATTGAACAGCTATAAAGAGTGTGTTTTTCGCTTATTGAAAATAAATTGTAGATTAGTGGTAAGTTTCCGTCCAACGAAGACTATATTTTGAGTAGGTTTTAATGTTTAACCATACTGTGGAAACACATTGTCAAATTTCAAAATGCAGTGATTTAGATGGTTGGACAAAAAATAGGTGTTAGATGTAGAGTCATCGCGGTGATGTCGATAATGAATATAAACAGGGAAATATCTCGTACAGGATTATTCTTACTAAATCATCACATGTACATAGATATATACCAGATCATCAAATGTACTCTGTATTCAGAAGTTACTTTTAAAGTTATGATCAATTTCCTGCACCTGAACAAGGCCATATATATACATATACATAATTCAGGGATTGTAATGTCAAGTTATTATAGGTACATCAGTAGGTATATTGGCGTTGTACTAAGCAGAGTATAATAATAATAATAATAATAATAATAATAATAATAATAATAATAATAATAATAATAATAATAATAATGTTTTCTTTATTAACCACAAGGGTTCACATAAAGTAGACATTAAGGACAGTACAGGACAATACAGGACGGTACAAATGGGCATTTCTGCGTGTAAAAAAACAGAGGTTGAAATAAAATAACAAAGAAAAATTCCCCAATAGGGGGGAGACTTCCAAGGGACATTTGTGGAGAAAGCCCATTAAAAGACCACAGTGGACCTGACCACCAGGGCAAGTGCCCTCTCCCAGTTTTCCACCTTTAATTTACAGACACATACTCAGAGAAGGCCCATTCATTCGGGCCATACTTGCTTCTCTCACCCATCTTTCAACAAAATGCTGGGAAGAGAGCACTTCCCTCTCTACCCTGATTTTCCTTTTCAAATGAAATTTGAAAAAGTTAATCAGGGCATCACCGAAGAGGTAAGTGCTCGTCTTCAGCCCTTTCAAACGTGTCCACCATACTATCTCTTTCGCCATGGCCACCAGACAGATAAAAACTGCCTGCCCTTCCCGGCTAAAGAAAGGGGGCGGGGCAATCCTCACGATGGACTCAGCTGATAGCCGGATCCGTCCTACACGTGACAGAAGGTGTTCGACATAAACCCACAAGTCAGCAATGCTCGGACACTGGACGAGTGCGGGCAGGACGGTTTCGTCGCCCTGCGCGCATCTCGGACATGCCTGGCTGACGGCACCTCCATGCCTGTAGAGTTTATCCCGAACTGGCAAAGCTCCTCGGTAACACTGCCAGGCCAGGGATTTCTGGAAGTTGTCCATAGGCCCCGGCCCGAAAGTCCTTCCGAAGAGATTGACTAGTTGATTTTCGTCGACGCCTAGAGTTTCTCCAAGTGTCTGAGCATCATCAGCCACGGCATGCCCAGCCCTCCACGTAACGGGTGTTGACAGCAGATGGACCGCCTGACCATCGGAGCGCGTCCCTTCCACAAGAAGCGAAAGAGCAAACGCTCCAGCGCAGTCAGGCGGGGCTTAGGACAAGGTACGACGGTCAGGCGGTAGTAGATGACGGATGCAATGTACGGATTCGCCACCTCCGCTCGACCTTTCAGGGATAGCTTCCTCTCGGCCCATTTCTGGGTGAGAGAAGCCACCCTGCTCGTCACCTCGTCCCAGTTTTTGTCCGTCTGGAGGTCTGGACCGAACCAGACCCCTAGCAATTTAACAGGTCCGTCCGTCCAGCGCCCGACGACGCTGTTGGACGGCATGGACCTGCCTCTCCAGGTGCCGAGCTGCAGGCCCACTGACCTTTCCTGGTTGATCATTGCTCCTGTCACCGCTTCGTATTCTCCTAGTGTAGTGCCGATCGCCTCGATGTGTTTGGCGTTCGACACCACTACGGTGACATCGTCCGCATATGCTGACACGGATCTTCCGCATCCTAGTTCGCGCGGGACCCCCCTCAACGTCTCCAGTTTGTGCAGTAATGGCTCGAGAGTCAATACGTACAATAGGGACGAGAAGGGAGATCCTTGGCGGACCGAGCGCATGATGTTGAACGGTTCCGAAAGGAGACCGTTCACTCTCACTACAGAGCAGATGTCGCTGTGTATGGCAGCGATCCAGCCTCTGAAGACGGGCCCAAAGCCAGCCGCCCTCAGGACTGCCGCTAGGTAACGATGGTCGACCCTATCGAAGGCTTTCGACTGATCTAAATTGATCAAAGACCCACCCGTGCCAGGCTCCCTAGCTACCCTCTCTACGATGTATCGCTTGAGGTGGAGGTTGTCGTGGATGGATCTGTCGGGAATGGCGCATGTCTGTGCCTCTCCCACCAGACCACCAACGACAAACGCCAACCTCTTTGCTAGCACCTTGGCCAACATCTTGAACTCTGTGTTTAGCAGAATTATGGGCCTAAAATTATCTATGTTATCCCCCTTGTTCGGATCCTTTCTCAGCAGCGCCACCGCTCCTCGGCTCAGAGAGCTGGGAATTCTTCCGTTCTGTTGCCAGTTGCAGTAGACGTCCGCCAAGAGGCCTCCGAACAACTTTGGCATTTGTACGTAAAGTTCATATGGCAGACCATCCAAACCAGGCGATTTACCCCTTGTGCAATTAGTCATTGCATCCCGTACTTCAGCGGTTGTTATCGGCTTTTCGCAACACTCCGCCTCAGTGGCCGAAAGCCGCGGCAGTCCGTCGAGGTAGACACTAAAGTACATCCCTCGATCCGGCCCGCCACTGTCCCCGAACAGTTGAGCGAAGTGTCGCTGAAAAGCTTCACACATTTGCCCAGGATCCAGTAGCATGCGCCAGTCGTGGTCCACCAAAGACCGGATCGTGGCTTTGTTGCCACGACGCGCCTCCGACACTCGGGCCCATTGAACGGCTTTCGTCCCCTCGTGTCTGAGAGCACGCACCCTAGCTCTGACAACGCAACCTTCGTGCTTTGCATTGAAGAATTGGTCAAGGGCCAATTTCGCCGCAAGTATGTCGGTCGCGATGCCTTTGCTAAGCGCCTCATCTAATTTTCTAACTAATTCTCCCTCTGCTCTATTTTTCTCTATTGCTAAAGTCTTACTAAACCTAATGGACTCTATTCTAATTGCTCTTTTCAGAGCAAACCACCACTTGTTGTTTACGATGGCCCCTGTCAACGCCCGCTTAACTAGTTCGCTAATCCGGTCTCTGTAGGCCTTGCGCGCTGGTAAGGAGGCGTTTAGCTTCCAGTAGCCGGGTCCTCGTCTATGAAGCCTATCTAAGTCAAGCACACAGATCACGAATTTGTGCTCCGTGTAGCTGACTATCTTCAATTGTGGACAGCCTATGCTAGACCTATCTATTTCCCTACAAAATACTCTATCTAGATATGATCTGGATGACCCTATGCGATTTGTCCAAGTCCACATTGGTACATTCGGGAAATCCATTCGGTACCTGTCAGACAGTTCAAAACGTCTGAGCAGGTTGGTGAGACTGTTGCACCCTCCTCCCCTATCCACTAATCCCACACAATCCCAGCGTGCATCTAAGATCCCGTTCCAGTCGCCCACTAACACTAAAGAGCGGGACGTTCCAAGAAAGGTCTCCAGATGCCGGAAGAAATCAGGCCGCCCTGCTCCTGTCGGGGCATAGACGGCCACTAACCTGAAAGCTTGGCCGTCTCCGCTGGTCACGTCCAGCACCACCAACTTACCTTCTGGGTCCAGGAAGATGGCCCGTATGGCAAGATCCAAACCTCTCCGAAAAAGCACAGCAACTTCTCCCCCCGATCCCGGACGGCTGGGAGATGCGTACACATCGTAGCCGCCGAAGATCGGTGCGAAAGCCTGTGCTTCGGAGATTCTGGTCTCGCTGATGGCCACTACATCTATGTTTAGTGACCTGAGGTCGTTGAGCAGGTGGCCCTGCTTCCATGACGACCCCAAGCCACGCGCATTTATGCTGCCTATTCTGAGTGAGGTCATGTTGAAAAGAAGGGGAAAAGATGGTAAAGACCACTTACCTTACTTCTCGTAGGGGAAGGACGGTTTTTTCATCCTTTTCACTGCTTGTGGCCTCCTCAGGAAGGATGTCCTTATAAATCCTCCTGGAGAGTGCTTGTCGGAAGTCTCCGATGTCTTTGGGGAATTTTTGTTTTAGTGTCATGTACGTTTTCTGTGTGATGCGAGTGATTTGTATGTGTGGAGGTGGTGTGAATTTTGGGGTTGTTGTGTAGTCTTTTTCTGTGATGCTGGTGTTGTGTTGGATGTAGTGTAATAAATGCTTGTTGTTCAAATTTAATGCTGTGTAGTGTGTATCGCTTTGGTTGTTTTGTTTGTTTGCGTTTGTTGTGGGTTTGTTTCTGTTTCGCATTTTGGTGACTTTTGTGGTGTCGGTGATGGTGGTGTTGGAGTTAATGATGGTGATGGTGTTGGTGTTTGGGTTGATGGGGTTGGTGATGCTGGTGTGGATGGTGGCATATCTGTCCTAACTTTTTTGTTTCTTAATTTATTTGTTTCCCTCTGTATTTTGTTTTTGGAGGGGGAAGGAAGAGAATTTTTTCTTTTTTGGTTTCTTTTTTTTTCCGGATATCGTTTCCCACTCCTCGTCGTCCCAAACTGTCTCCAGGTGTGATAGGCCGGGGAGTGGAAAATCCTCCACAGCCGTTAGTTTTGGTTGTGGCGTGGTGGATGGTGTAGGCGCTGGTGCTAGTTCTGAAGCGTTGGGTGGTGGTGGTGTTGGTTTTGCTGGTGGTGGTGGTGGTGTTGGTTTTGCTACTGTTGCTGGGGTTGTTGCTGTTATAGTTGCTTCTGTTGTTGCTGCTACAGTTGTTGCTGCCATCTCTGCTACTGGTGGTGTTGATGGTTGTGTCACTGGGGTGGGTAGGAGAGGTGGCCTCAACCTTTTAGCCTGAGGGCAGAAAGCCCTTAGGTGGGTTCCTTCACCACAAACGACACACCTAGGTCTTCTGCCCTCGACAATTACCGTGAGGTGGCTGCCATCAGTGAGGTCTATTACCTCTGGGATCTCCTCAATGCTTTTTTGGTCCGCTTGGATCAGGAGCTCCATCCCAGATCCGGACCTGTTTTCCTGCTTTTCTTTTGCTATTGCTATTATTTTCGTGTTGGCTTCGATGCCGGCGAGGACAGCCGCTATTAGCCAGGGAATTTCGATGGCCGGTAGAACATGGGTCACCCTGATTTTTACGAGTCTCTGGCCACAATAGCTTGGGACGAGTGTGAAGTCGTCACTTTTTAATGGGGCCATGGAGTGTTCTCTAACCTCCTCTGGTGTTTCAAAGAACACATCCACGGTTCCATACTTTTGCCCACGTCTGATATGGGTTTTTCTTGCCCACACATGTCCCAAAGCTTTTTGGATTTGGGACTCGGATGCCCGTTCCACTCGGCGCGATTTTACATTTATTGTTCTATACGACACGGTGCATAGGCGCCGATGCTCCATTTTATTGGATAGGGGGTGAGGCTGACCCTGTACCCATCTTTCTTTACCATTTTTTGGGCATTTTCTAGATCCTCCTGAGTTACCGTGAATGCTTCGAACTGTTTTGCTACTATGGCGAAACTGAGGGTCGGTTTTATAATGTCATTGTTGTTGTTGTTGCTATCGTTATTTGTGTTAATATTAATTTTAGTTTCAGTTGTGGTGGTGGTGACGTCAGTCGTCTTTGGTGCGGAAGAGTCCATTTTGCTTGATTTCATTTCGACATCACGAGTTAATTTACTTTTTTCTTCTTTTGTTTCTGTTGTCGCGGTGGTGGTGGTGGTGGGGGTTGTCGCGGTGGTGGTGGTGGTGGAGGCTTTAACACCTGCAGTCATTGGTAATGGCGGGAAATGAATGTCTGCCTGAGACAAATTTAAAATATTTCTACTGCTTATGTTTTTTTTTGTGTTGGCAAACGTAGTAACATTTACAATGGTGGTGTCGGTGTGAGGTGTTATTTTGTGAGGAAGGCTTTCAGCTGCTTCGGGCAGAGGTGAATTAGCCATTTTCTTTCAAAGAAATTTTTGGATAATAATAAAAGTTAAAATTTTGGGCACAAGGCCCAATCTTTTTGGGTGTCCTTTTCGGAAAACAATGTATGTGTGCTTATAAACAGTTAACAATAAATTTTCCATAAAAGGCAATTTTTAACAAACGGAAATAACAAACCTTTGCGGAGCTCACGATGATACGATTTACTACGTAGGTCGCCAATAATAATAATAATAATAATAATAATAATAATTATAAACATGTGTCAGTGAAAACGAGGTAAACTGTAACACTTCGAATCCCAGGGTTGGGGCGGAATCACTGGCAACAGAAAAAAATAAAGAAAGGATCGAAAAAGTGGAGGGAGTGCATGCTCAGGATGAAACTCCAAATGAAAATAATGAGATCGTAAATGATAAAGAAATGAATGAGAATGAACTTGCCAACTTGAAGGATGAAATTATGATCGAATGGATGAAAATGAAAGAATCTGACATGGGACAACGAGACACCCTCCCTAAGATCCAGAACTCCAAACAGAACCAAAAGATAATACACAAGACTAACATAATTCTCAAAAACATTATCATCACAAACAAACTAAACATTACTGATTTAAATCATCTCTATTATGCATCGGCTAAAGTCACCACTCACTTATGTGGAGTGAAGATGAAAAAACAAAGGAATTCCCACAAGAAATCTACCTGGCAAGAGAACATCAATCGACAAATAAACCGTCTCCGATCTGACATAGAAATTTTAACAAACTATAAAGTAGGTGAACATGTTAAACAAACTAAACTTAGAAAATTGAAAAAAAAGTACAGTATAAAATCAACATGTGACATAGACATGCTGATAGAAATAATCAAGCAAAAAGTGTCCTCCAAAGCTGCTCGTATAAGGCGCTTTGAAAAACGATCTAGATTCTATAAGGACAATAATATGTTCAAAAACAACCAAAGAAACTTCTACAGACAAATTGGTAAGTCAACGATAACTGCTAAATCAATACCACCCAAGGAGGAAGTGCAAGAATTCTGGGAAAAGATCTGGGCCGAAGAAAAAGTTCATAACATACATGCCCCATGGATAGACAGACAAATGAAAGATACAGCTCACCTAGAGGAACAAATATGGGAAAATATAACAGTTGAACAGTTGCGCTTGGCTCTAAGAAAAGCCAGCAAAAGGAAATCCCCATGAAAAGACAAAGTACAAAACTTTTGGATAAATGCCTTCACAGAGTCTCATGAGCTGTTAGCCCAACTTTACAATGAAATAGTTAAGGAGACAGACAAGATAACTTCATGGCTAGTTAACGGCATTACGTTCCTGCTTCCGAAGAATGATGAGACAAACAATCCCAAAAATTACAGACCGATAACTTGCTTGACCACAATGTATAAAATTTTAACATCAGTCCTAACTGAATACATATATGACCACCTGATAACAAATGACCTATTTCCCATTGAGCAGAAAGGGTGTAAACGAGGCTCATATGGCTGTAAGGATCAGCTTCTGGTTAACAAAATGATACTGGAAGATTGTCATAATAGACACAAAAATCTATCGATTGCTTGGATAGATTATAAAAAAGCATTCGTTAGTTTGCCACACAGTTGGATTGAAAAATGTTTAGAGATTTTCAAAGTATCCCCCGTTGTCAGGAGGTTTTTGTCATTCAGTATGAAGACATGGAAAACGACACTCCTTTTGAATAGTGAAACAAAATCACTGGAAGCTGGAGAAGTTAATATTAAGTGTGGAATTTTTCAGGGTGACTCTTTATCACCGCTTTTATTCTGCATCGCACTTATACCATTAAGTAAAATGCTCAATGAAACAAAACATGAATATAAAATCTATGACAAAACCATTAATCACCTGTTCTACATGGATGACCTGAAACTATTTGCAAAAAATGATGGACAATTGCAAGGGCTATTATCCACTGTGAAGCAGTTCAGTGATGACATTAAAATGGAGTTTGGACTAGATAAATGCGCCAAAGCAACGTTCACCAGAGGAAAGCTGCTGAAGAGTTCAGACATTAATCTTGATCGGGGGAACGTGATAAGAGAACTTGATCAAGAAAAAACTTACAAATATCTAGGTGTTTGTGAAGGAGACGGAATCAAGCACTCGACAATGAGGGAAAGGATAAGGAAGGAATGTTACCGCAGAGTGAGAGCAATCTTAAAAACGGAATTGAATGCAAGGAATAGGATCGATGCCATAAACACGCTTGCCATACCAGTAGTAACCTACAATTACAATGTCATCAACTGGTCAAGCACAGAGATCCGTAGGCTCGATACAAAAATTCGAAAATTCTTAACCATGCACAGAATGCATCACCCTATAGCAGATATAGAGAGAATATATCTCCCTAGGAAATAAGGAGGACGTGGGTTAATCCAGTTAGACATTGCGTTGAAAACTGCAACAATTGGATTATCTACATATCTAAGGGAATCACATGATTGGATGATCAAACTCGTTTTGAAACACGAAAGCATCAAAAGATCATATTCCATTACAAAAGATGCACAAAGATACAGTAATGGACTACAAATTTCAGAAGTCCCATTTACTGCTGAAATGGAAAACACAGAAAAAGCAAAGCAGGTAAAAGTAACTGCAAAGAAAGAACTGCTACAGAAACTGGCTAAGAAATGGCAAGAGAAGCCTCTGTATGGAAAATACCCAGAGCGAGCTAACAATCCTGATGTTGACAAAATTTTAACCGATCAGTGGTTGGCATCCTCTGGACTGAAATCGGAGACTGAAGGACTGATTATATCGGCACAAGATCAGTGTCTGCCAACAAAAAATTACCAAGCCAACATAATAAAAAATGGGTGCAGCCCTTTATGCCGTGTATGCGAAAAACAACCAGAGACCATTGACCAGATAATTTCAATGTGCAGTCATATAGCTCCAACCGAATACCTAAACAGGCATGACAGAGCTGCACAATACATACATTGGATAATGTGTAAGCATTTTGACCTGCCCCATCAGAAGAATTGGTGGGAGCATCAACAACCTCCCATACTTGAAAAAGATCACATCTCAATCTTGTGGAACTTTAGCATCCAAACAGACCGAAAAATAGATGCAAACAGACCTGATATAATATTGAAAGACTTTCAAAAGAGGGTATGCCTGCTAATTGATGTCTGTTCCAATAGACAAGAATGTATCTATAAAAACATTTGAAAAATTGAGCAAGTATAAGGACCTGGAGATAGAAATTGGAAAAATGTGGAAATTGAGAACTAAAACAATGCCAGTGCTTGTAGGCGCTCTGGGAATGATACCTAAGGGGTCTAATGATTACATATCGCAAATCCCAGGAAACCCGCGTATAGGAGAAATACAAAAGATAGTACTAATGGGAACTGCCCATATACTAAGGAAGATTCTGTCAATATAATTACATCACAAGTCTAAACACTAAAGATGCATGTGTGAATATGTATGTTCTTTCTTGAACATGGCGGACCTTGTTGTCTCTTGAGGTCACTGGTTGTGACTTGGTGATAACTCGTATGAACATAAAGCAAGATAAATGCAACTGTAATAATAATAATAATAATAATAAGTAATGAATATCTGAGGCTGCAGGTAGTGGCTTGATATTCATTTCAACAAACTTTCCAGTTGACTAACATCAATGACTGAGACTCAAAGAGTAATAACAATAATAATAATATTTATAATAATAATAAGATGGACGAGAAGAAGACGCACGTGGTGGATAGAAGGTCATGAAATCGGTCCCGTAAGTTTTTGATTTTTAACATATTCAAAACAATTGTGATATTACAATTCTTAGTACAAATGATACATAAAGTACCAGACTCCACTCTCAGAAAATTCGGATCCATAATATCCTGTTATATCGCTCAAATATTCAATTTTGTATTATAAATTTTATATTAAAAAAAAGAAAATGGTTATAAATTGAAGAAAAAAACCCCTCTGTCTACACTATATAGAACAGCCAAATGACAGCATTTTCACCAACATCACACATTAGATACACCACCTATCCCATCACCCCTCTGTGTATACAAGAGGGGTGATGGGATATATACACTAAATACAACAGCCAGATAACGGCAATTTCACCACCACCACCACCAATCCCAGCATAATAATAATAATTACTATTATTATTGTCGCAAGTTTTCACAAAATGTTTAATTCCAATATTAAGAAAATATGTCAACACATATATTAAACATACGCGACAAACCGCAATGATACACAGATCAAACAAACTACAGTCAATTCAACAAAACTTAGTAACGACAGCGCCATCGCTATAGTCACCGCCGCGACCACTCCATCCATCATTGCTACCACTATCCCATCACCGCCCCCACCACTCCTTCATTGCAACCACCACTATTCCCCCATTACCTTCTGTTAACTTAAGAAAGGGGAAGGTGGTGGTATCACTAGACAAGGGAGAGGCTAGCAAAAGATATAAACGACTATGGCACTGCTGGCTCCCCCCTTCCCCACCAGCAATAGAAAAAGCCCCAGCACCACCACCGACATAGCCAATTACAATAACAGGCAACCTCAGCAAGAAGTATATTATATTATTAATAATTTCATTCTTAAGCCACGCTATACTCACATTAAGGAACCACTCATGATAATAACAATTTAAAAAAACAACAAAAAATAAAACCGCGTGACCAAGAAATACCGGGATGGCAGCCGCGGGGAATAGCCGTGTCTCTAGGGGAAGACCACCCCTCTAGTCTTGGTTGACACTCGTCCTAGAAGTGGTAACACGAAATGATTACGCTTTGGCGGTTAAGGTTAAAACGCGACAAAATAAAGTAATTGTCAAATGATAAAATCTCATACAGGATCGGCCGTCACCCGGGTCAAAAAGGGCCGCGTCCCTCAGAGAGGAACCAGACTGGGGTCGAAAAATCAGCTAATGATTCAAACCTTCCCACCACTTCGGAGCTGGAGACCTCCCATAACCGGAATACTCCTACTGTTGGCCCTCCATGCTCACCACCAAGAAATCCAAAGAAAAAAAGAGAAAAATGGTCAAGGGAAGATAATAAAGAAGTCCTTGAGGCTTTCTACACTGCCATGTACGACCCATCAAATACATCGAATACAGAACAGACATATATTAACTGGAAAAAGAAACATCCCGAAAACAGAGGCTATATTGACAGTCACAAACTAGCCAATATACGAAGAAATATTGTAAAAAAAAAGTTACTAACTGATATAGAAATTAATCAGATAAAGTTATTAGCACAAAGTCAGCGAGGGAAAATGAAACATGTGTCAGTGAAAACGAGGTAAATTGTAACACTTCGAATCCCAGGGTTGAGGCGGAATCACTGTCAACAGAACAAATTAAAGAAAGGATCGAAAAAGAGGGAGTGCATGCTCAAGATGAAACTCAAAATGAAAATAATGAGATCGTAAATGATAAAGAAATGAATGAGAATGTACTTGCCAACTTGAAGGATGAAATTATGATCGAATGGATGAAAATGAAAGAATATGACATGGGGGAACGAGACACCCTCCCTAAGATCCAGAACTCCAAACAGAACCAAAAGATAATACACAAGACTAACATGATTCTCAAAAACAGTATCATCACAAACAAACTAAACATTACTGATTTAAATCATCTCTATTATGCATCGGCTAAAGTCACCACTCACTTATGTGGAGTGAAAATGAAAAAAACAAAGGAATTCCCACAAGAAATCTACTTGGCAAGAGAACATCAATCGCCAAATAAAACTTCTCGGATCTGACATAGAAATTTTAACAAACTATAAAGTAGGTGAACATGTTATACAAACTAAGCTTAAAAAATGGAAAAGAAAGTGCAGTATAAAATCAACAAGTGACATAGACATGCTGATAGAAATAATCAAGCAAAAAGTGTCGGCCAAAGCTGCTCGTATAAGGCGCTTTGAAAAACGATCTAGATTCTATAAGGACAATAATATGTTCAAAAACAACCAAAGAAACTTCTACAGAAAAATTGGTAAGCCAACAATAACTGCTAAATCAATACCACCCAAGGAGGAAGTGCAAGAATTCTTGGAAAAGATCTGGGCCGAAGAAAAAGTTCATAATATACATGCCCCATGGATAGACAGACAAATGAAAGATACAGCTCACCTTGAGGAACAAATATGGGAAAATATAACAGTTGAACAGTTGCGTTTGGCTCTTAGAAAAACCAGCAAATGGAAATCCCCAGGAAAATACAAAATACAGCATTTTTTGATAATTGCCTTCACATAGTCTCATGAGCTGTTAGCCCAACTTTACAATGAAATAGTTAAGAGGCCAGAAAAGATACCATCATGGCTAGTTAACGGCATTACATTCCTGCTTCCGAAGAATGATGAGACAAACAATCCCAAAAATTACAGACCGATAACTTGCTTGACCACAACGTATAACATTTTAACATCAGTCCTAACTGAAAATACATATGACCACCTGATAAAAAAATGACCTATTTCCCATTGAGCAGAAAGGGTGTAAACAAGGCTCATATGGCTGTAAGGATCAGCTTTTGGTTACTAAAATGATACAGGAAGATTGTCATAATAGACACAAAAATCTCTCAATTGCTTGGATAGATTATAAAAAAGCATTCAATAGTTTGCCACACAGTTGGATTGAAAAATGTTTAGAGATTTTCAAAATATCTCCCGTGTCAGGAGGTTTTTGTCATTCAGTATGAACACATGGAAAACGACACTGCTTTTGGATAGTGAAACAAAATCACTGGAAGCTGGAGAAGTTAATATTAATTGTGGAATTTTTCAGGGTGAGTCTTTATCACCGCTTTTATTCTGCATCGCACTTATACCATTAAGTAAAATGCTCAATGAAACAAAACATGGATATAAAGTCTATGACAAAACCATTAATCACTTGTTCTACATGGATGACCTGAAACTATTTCCAAAAAATGATGAATAATTGCAAGGACTATTATCCACTGTGAAGCAGTTCAGTGATGACATTAAAATGGAGTTTGGACTGGATAAATGCGCCAAAGCAACGTTCACCAGAGGAAAGCTGCTGAAGAGTTCAGACATTAATCTTGATGGGGGGAACGTGATAAGAGAACTTGATCAAGAAACAACTTACAAATATCTAGGTGTTTGTGAAGGAGACGGAATCAAGCACTCGACAATGAGGCAAAGGATAAGGAAGGAATGTTACCGCAGAGTGAGAGCAATCTTAAAAACGGAATTGAATGCAAGGAATAGGATCGATGCCATAAACACGCTTGCCATACCAGTAGTAACCTACAGTTACAATGTCATCAACTGGTCAAGCACAGAGATCCGTAGGCTCGATACAAAAATTCGAAAATTCTTAACCATGCACAGAATGCATCACCCTAAAGCAGATATAGAGAGAATATATCTCCCTAGGAAAGAAGGAGGACGTGGGTTAATCCAGTTAGACATTGCGTTGAAAACTGCAACAATTGGATTATCTACATATCTAAGGGAATCACATGATTGGATGATCAAACTCGTTTTGAAACACGAAAGCATCAAAAGATCATATTCCATTACAAAAGATGCACAAAGATACAGTAATGGACTACAAATTTCGGAAGTCCCATTTACTGCTGAAATGGAAAACACAGAATAAGCAAAGCAGGTAAAAGTAACTGCAAAGAAAGAACTGCTACAGAAACTGGCTAAGAAATGGCAAGAAAAGCCTCTGTATGGAAAATACCCAGAGCGAGCTAACAATCCTGATGTTGACAAAACTTTAACCCATCAGTGGTTGGCATCCTCTGGACTGAAATCGGAGACTGAAGGACTGATTATATCGGCACAAGATCAGTGCCTGCCAACAAAAAATTACCAAGCCAACAAAAAAATGGGTGCAGCCCATTATGCCGTGTATGCAAAAAACAACCAGAGACCATTGACCATATAATTTCAATGTGCAGTCCTATAGCTCCAACCAAATACCTAAACAGGCATGACAGAGCTGCACAATACATACATTGGATAATGTGTAAGCATTTTGACCTGCCCCATCAAAAGAATTGGTGGGAGCATCAACCACCTCCCATACTTGAAAAAGATCACATCTCAATCTTGTGGAACTTTAGCATCCAAACAGACCGAAAAATAGATGCAAACAGACCTGATATAATATTGAAAGACTTTCAAAAGAGGGTATGCCTGCTAATTGATATGTCCATTCCAATAGACAAGAATGTATCTATAAAAACATTTGAAAAATTGAGCAAGTATAAGGACCTGAAGATATAAATTTGAAAAATGTGGAAATTGAGAACTAAAACAATACCAGTGGTTGTAGGCGCTCTGGGAATGATACCTAAGGGGTCTAATGATTACATATCGCAAATCCCAGGAAACCCGCGTATAGGAGAAATACAAAAGATAGTACTAATGGGAACTGCCCATATACTGAGGAAGATTCTGTCAATATAATTACATCACAAGTCTAAACACTAAAGATGCATGTGTGAATATGTATGTTCCTTCTTGAACATGGCGGACCTTGTTGTCTCTTGAGGTCACTGGTTGTGACTTGGTGATAACTCGTATGAACATAAAGCAAGATAAATGCAACTGTAATAATAATAATAATAATAATAATAAGTAATGAATATCTGAGGCTGCAGGTAGTGGCTTGATATTCATTTCAACAAACTTTCCAGTTAACTAACATCAATGACTGAGACTCAAAGAGTAATAACAATAATAATAATATTTATAATAATAATAAGATGGACGAGAAGAAGACGCACGTGGTGGATAGAAGGTCATGAAATCGGTCCCGTAAGTTTTTGATTTTTAACATATTCAAAACAATTGTGATATTACAATTCTTAGTACAAATGATACATAAAGTACCAGACTCCACTCTCAGAAAATTCGGATCCATAATATCCTGTTATATCGCTCAAATATTCAATTTTGTATTATAAATTTTATATTAAAAAAAAGAAAATGGTTATAAATTGAAGAAAAAAACCCCTCTGTCTACACTATATAGAACAGCCAAATGACAGCATTTTCACCAACATCACAAATTAGATACACCACCTATCCCATCACCCCTCTGTGTATACAAGAGGGGTGATGGGATATATACACTAAATACAACAGCCAGATAACGGCAATTTCACCACCACCACCACCAATCCCAGCATAATAATAATAATTACTATTATTATTGTCGCAAGTTTTCACAAAATGTTTAATTCCAATATTAAGAAAATATGTCAACACATATATTAAACATACGCGACAAACCGCAATGATACACAGATCAAACAAACTACAGTCAATTCAACAAAACTTAGTAACGACAGCGCCATCGCTATAGTCACCGCCGCGACCACTCCATCCATCATTGCTACCACTATCCCATCACCGCCCCCACCACTCCTTCATTGCAACCACCACTATTCCCCCATTACCTTCTGTTAACTTAAGAAAGGGGAAGGTGGTGGTATCACTAGACAAGGGAGAGGCTAGCAAAAGATATAAACGACTATGGCACTGCTGGCTCCCCCCTTCCCCACCAGCAATAGAAAAAGCCCCAGCACCACCACCGACATAGCCAATTACAATAACAGGCAACCTCAGCAAGAAGTATATTATATTATTAATAATTTCATTCTTAAGCCACGCTATACTCACATTAAGGAACCACTCATGATAATAACAATTTAAAAAAACAACAAAAAATAAAACCGCGTGACCAAGAAATACCGGGATGGCAGCCGCGGGGAATAGCCGTGTCTCTAGGGGAAGACCACCCCTCTAGTCTTGGTTGACACTCGTCCTAGAAGTGGTAACACGAAATGATTACGCTTTGGCGGTTAAGGTTAAAACGCGACAAAATAAAGTAATTGTCAAATGATAAAATCTCATACAGGATCGGCCGTCACCCGGGTCAAAAAGGGCCGCGTCCCTCAGAGAGGAACCAGACTGGGGTCGAAAAATCAGCTAATGATTCAAACCTTCCCACCACTTCGGAGCTGGAGACCTCCCATAACCGGAATACTCCTACTGTTGGCCCTCCATGCTCACCACCAAGAAATCCAAAGAAAAAAAGAGAAAAATGGTCAAGGGAAGATAATAAAGAAGTCCTTGAGGCTTTCTACACTGCCATGTACGACCCATCAAATATATCGAATACAGAACAGACATATATCAACTGGAAAAAGAAACATCCCGAAAACAGAGGCTATATTGACAGTCACAAACTAGCCAATATACGAAGAAATATTGTAAAAAAAAAGTTACTAACTGATATAGAAATTAATCAGATAAAGTTATTAGCACAAAGTCAGCGAGGGAAAATGAAACATGTGTCAGTGAAAACGAGGTAAATTGTAACACTTCGAATCCCAGGGTTGGGGCGGAATCACTGTCAACAGAACAAATTAAAGAAAGGATCGAAAAAGAGGGAGTGCATGCTCAAGATGAAACTCAAAATGAAAATAATGAGATCGTAAATGATAAAGAAATGAATGAGAATGTACTTGCCAACTTGAAGGATGAAATTATGATCGAATGGATGAAAATGAAAGAATATGACATGGGGGAACGAGACACCCTCCCTAAGATCCAGAACTCCAAACAGAACCAAAAGATAATACACAAGACTAACATGATTCTCAAAAACAGTATCATCACAAACAAACTAAACATTACTGATTTAAATCATCTCTATTATGCATCGGCTAAAGTCACCACTCTCTTATGTGGAGTGAAAATGAAAAAAACAAAGGAATTCCCACAAGAAATCTACTTGGCAAGAGAACATCAATCGCCAAATAAAACTTCTCGGATCTGACATAGAAATTTTAACAAACTATAAAGTAGGTGAACATGTTATACAAACTAAGCTTAGAAAATGGAAAAGAAAGTACAGTATAAAATCAACAAGTGACATAGACATGCTGATTGAAATAATCAAGCAAAAAGTGTCGGCCAAAGCTGCTCG
Source organism: Eledone cirrhosa (assembly GCA_964016885.1). Lineage (NCBI taxonomy): Eukaryota > Metazoa > Mollusca > Cephalopoda > Octopoda > Eledonidae > Eledone > Eledone cirrhosa. The sequence goes on from OZ024743.1 coordinate 216,197,529, forward strand.
TATAAGGCGCTTTGAAAAACGATCTAGATTCTATAAGGACAATAATATGTTCAAAAACAACCAAAGAAACTTCTACAGAAAAATTGGTAAGCCAACAATAACTGCTAAATCAATACCACCCAAGGAGGAAGTGCAAGAATTCTTGGAAAAGATCTGGGCCGAAGAAAAAGTTCATAATATACATGCCCCATGGATAGACAGACAAATGAAAGATACAGCTCACCTTGAGGAACAAATATGGGAAAATATAACAGTTGAACAGTTGCGTTTGGCTCTTAGAAAAACCAGCAAATGGAAATCCCCAGGAAAATACAAAATACAGCATTTTTTGATAATTGCCTTCACATAGTCTCATGAGCTGTTAGCCCAACTTTACAATGAAATAGTTAAGAGGCCAGAAAAAATACCATCATGGCTAGTTAACGGCATTACATTCCTGCTTCCGAAGAATGATGAGACAAACAATCCCAAAAATTACAGACCGATAACTTGCTTGACCACAACGTATAACATTTTAACATCAGTCCTAACTGAAAATACATATGACCACCTGATAAAAAAATGACCTATTTCCCATTGAGCAGAAAGGGTGTAAACAAGGCTCATATGGCTGTAAGGATCAGCTTTTGGTTACTAAAATGATACAGGAAGATTGTCATAATAGACACAAAAATCTCTCAATTGATTGGATAGATTATAAAAAAGCATTCAATAGTTTGCCACACAGTTGGATTGAAAAATGTTTAGAGATTTTCAAAATATCTCCCGTGTCAGGAGGTTTTTATCATTCAGTATGAAAACATGGAAAACGACACTGCTTTTGAATAGTGAAACAAAATCACTGGAAGCTGGAGAAGTTAATATTAATTGTGGAATTTTTCAGGGTGAGTCTTTATCACCGCTTTTATTCTGCATCGCACTTATACCATTAAGTAAAATGCTCAATGAAACAAAACATGGATATAAAGTCTATGACAAAACCATTAATCACTTGTTCTACATGGATGACCTGAAACTATTTCCAAAAAATGATGAACAATTGCAAGGACTATTATCCACTGTGAAGCAGTTCAGTGATGACATTAAAATGGAGTTTGGAGTAGATAAATGCGCAAAGCAACGTTCATCAGAGGAAAGCTGCTGAAAAGTTCAGACATTAATCTTGATCGAGGGAATGTGATAAGAGAACTTGATCAAGAGGAAACTTACAAATATCTACGTGTTTGTGAAGGAGACGGAATCAAGCACTCGACAATGAGGGAAAGGATAAGGAAGGAATGTTACCGCAGAGTAAGAGCAATCTTAAGAACGGAATTGAATGCAAGGAATAGGATCGATGCCATAAACACGCTTGCCATACCAGTAGTAACCTACAGTTATAATGTCATCAACTGGTCAAGCACAGAGATCCGTAGGCCCGATACAAAAATTCGAAAATTCTTAACCATGCACAGAATGCATCATCCTAAGGAAGATACAGATAGAATATATCTCCTTAGGAAAGAAGGAGGACGTGGGTCAATCCAGTTAGACATTGCGTTGAAAACTGCAAACAATTGGATTATCTACATATCTAAGGGAACCACATGAGTGGATGATCAAATTCGTTTTGAAACACGAAAGCATCAAAAGATCATACTCCATTACAAAAGATGCACAAAGATACAGTAATGGACTACAAATTTCAGAAGTCCCATTTACTGCTGAAATGGAAAACACAGTAAAAGCAAAGCAGGTAAAAGTAACTGCAAAGAAAGAACTGCTACAGAAACTGGCTAAGAAATGGAAGAAAAGATAGTACTAATCGGAACTGCCCATATACTAAGGAAGATTCTGTCAATATAAGTACATTAGAAGTCAAAACACCTAAAGATGCATGTGTGAGTATGTATGTTCTTTCTGGACCATGGCGGACCTTGTTGTCTCTTGTGGTCACTGGTTGTGACTTGGTGATAACTCGTATGAACATAAAGCAAGATAAATGCAGCTGTAATAATAATAATAATAAAAGGTCAAGGTGTTAAATATTCACTACATTTATAGAGTTGTGACGCGCGTTTCACGATTGATCACCTCGGGGTTCGATCTGTATCGATCAGGCCCCACTCAGGATTCGTCAGACTTTTGTTATATATATATATAAACAATTCCTTTAGGCAGTGGCGAGAAAGGATACTCAATTAAATATTAGATTTTAATGCTGTCTTTTTTATAGCCAAAAACTGTGTATATTGTGGAAGAATAAATATATATATAGAAATAGATAATATGTATCATATACACACATATATATATCATATATATATATATATATATATATATATATATATATATATATATATATATATATATATATATATATATATATATAAAGGTTTACATATATATATATATATATACATACATACATATACGTAGCAAAAAGCCACCAGCCGTAAGCAACTACCACACTCCTTCCAACCTGACCGCTGCTACGTCACGATTCTTAGCCATTTTTGAATGTATTCTTGGCGCGATCACTTTCGAAAATTTATTGTCTAGATTAGAGCAATCTCCTGAAGAGTCCGATGCTCGAGTTTCCAAAGTTATTGGAAATCTCAAAATGCGGACGAAACCATGGTAGAGGCAAATGAATGCATTCTCTTTTCTCCTAGTTTATTTTACACCTAATTCTGTTTAATTAACTGTATATCTGGGCTATTACGCTGTCGAAATATTCGATAAATATTCCGTCGCAGCCGATACGAAGGGCTAGTTTCGGTTATTTGTTGGAGATTTCTTCATAGAAGCCTTATTCTTATAGCCTGGTCTATTCGATTTTTTATATTGTTTATTATGCTAATTGGGAGAGGAAATGGTATTTATTTTATCTGGTGATTCTATAGACGTGTTTATGATATATATATATATATATATATATATATATAATGTGTGTGTGTCTGTACATTTCTCTGGCTAGGTATGATTTCATTCTAGCATTCTAGAAGAGCAGCTATCGTCCATGGTCGCAATCCTCTCTTTACTAACCTTATTAACATCCTATGTGTTCTAATTTGTCTTGCGACAAATCAGAATACATAGGACGGAAAGAGTTACCCAAGTCATTTTAAATGTATCAGTCAAATAATTATGCGAAATATTCGCATAGTAGTGATGCCTTAATCTACATATTTCATCACAAGCATTGCTATTAATCTACGAAATTGTCGCTTCTCTTTCAAATATCTATATTCATTGAATTGTAAATATTAACTTCCTTGATATATACGTATATTCCAGAAATAGTTCGTTAGCTTGTAAATCTTAGTTATACCTTTTCCAGGCGTTCTGAAAGTGAAAGAATGTTGAGAAGTTATGCTCAGATGAGATACTTGCTCCAACCCATGAAATAGAGCATCAAGAAACATTCCTGTTTAAGTATGATCTCACCTTTTTTCCCGGCCGCCCAAATATTTGAAAGCGGATTCTTGACTCTGGAAACTTCGTTTAAAATCGCATTTAAGCACGTTGTTATAAATCTGTTTTAAAGGGTTGATAATCAAAACATTATTTGAACACCAGTTATTTTTCCAGTTATATTATGATTTTTGTTTGATGTTTAATACTTGAAAATTATTATTAAGCTTTGGATCATCGCTTGGAGAACATATGTTCAAAGGTAGTTCGATAGTCAGAATGGTAAAAGATAAAAAGTTTAGATTTTGCTGGCAAATAATTTAAACACATCAATACACCACTCTGAAAATAGTTCCTCTTTAAATCTGAATGATTTCTAGAAGTAGCTTAATGTTTTATTATTTTTTACAAGTAATACACCAGCACTAGAATTTTTGAAATATTGTCAACAATGTTGGTAGCTTTTAATTCTAGTGAAGATTTGTCGAAATGACTTTAATAATCCTTGAAAGCATACCCTTTTAATACCCCTGCGCCGCATTTACATTAAGAATAAGGACTGTGTGATATGCATCAATCTGCATGATGACTAGAAATACTTTACGCAATGCTTAACTGGTACGATTTTTGCCGCACCAATTATCTTACCTTTTAAACATATATAATGTACAAGCCCAAAGACACACACACAACACCACCACCACCAAAAAGTCACAAAAACAAATAAGCAAAATTATATATATATTGAGATACTGGGGAATAATCAAAATTGAAAAGGGGGAGGACATTTTGGTCTGTGTGCAATGCACAAATCGAGGAAAAATCACATTTGCTTTTCTTTTTCTTAATGTCGATGAATAAGGTATCAATCATGGCTAGAGAATTATTGGAATCCATAGAGTTTGGGTTACATTTTCTGCTTCTTTGTAGTGTGATGTTGGCCCAAGTGCCAATGGTCAGGAGAAGTAAATTAACCACAAGAAATTAACATGCAGCCACCATTGGACAACGAAGAGAGGTACACTTTCAGCCCTTATAGATACGCTGGTAACAGCAACCATATATTTCATCCATCAGTTTATGGGAATTATACACATGAGTGCATGCTCATGTGATTGTGAAATATACATGTATGTGTGGGTAGGTAGGTGGTGGTGTAGGTGTCAGTAAACTGCTTCTATATCATTTTTTCAAATAATTGCTTCAACCACAACATGAATAGTGAACAACATATTCAAATAATAAATTCACACTTGTTTAATTACATCATCTGACAGGATTCAATTAGAAGGGTGGGTCCTTAACTGATGCCATGGTGTAAACTCATTTCCCTGTTGTTGGGGCATTTTAAACATGGCGGAGTAGAATTCATCCCGGATTTAAATAAAACTGATACATCACTGAGATGTGGGGAAGTGATAGATCTAGAAGATAAATTGATCGCTGTACTACTCTGGTAGTTTATTTGCTAACCCCTAAATTATGAAAGACAATGTTGACCTCGACGGCATTCGAACTCACTGCATCGAGGGTCGCAAAAATAATGGAGCATTTAATTTAATATCGTAACACTATTTTGGCAGGTTGAATCACCGCCTGTCCAATGAAGAGAAGACATCCATAAAAGTTCTACCGTTTATTGGCGAATATAACCCGAATAATGCGTAAGAAAATATCGATGGTAGAAGGGGTAGACTTATATTCGGTGTCCATATTTTGACTATTTTCACCAACATCGATAACAAGTTTGGATTGTTGCCTATTTCACAGACATAGAATAGTGGAGTCAACTTATATTTGAGTATATAATGTAACTTGTAATGTAGTAGTCTCTTATAGAATTTTAGAGATTTCCTAAATATGTTGAAAATAATGGATTTAGGTTCTAACATTTTCAAACACAGGGTATATAAACTAGTTTCCTTCTATCGAGATAAACTAAAAATTTAAGATTATTGGTTCAGATTAACAAAGAGAAGAACCATTATTTTATTTGAAAGAATTAATGAGTATTTCACGAGAAATAGAATGACGCATAGCACTCTGTGATATGCGTTGGACATTATTTAGGCTGTAAAGAGATAGGTTATTTATTTCAATGCAGAATTAATTTTTCTGAGGTAAAATAGTATTAGACGTAGCGGAATAGTTCTTCGTAGCAGCTTAATAATCATACTTATGACGATACGGTTGGGACTTTATAGAGTAGATTATTATCATTAAAATATTGCACTTTCAGGAAAAGTGCCCTGATGTCGGAGAGCAATTGGCGGAGAATATAGAAGACTTGCATGTGGTCGATACGCTTCTTGGAGACAAAACATGGTATTCAATAAATTAGATAGGAGAAGAGCGATGTGTTGTCACTATATTATTCAATAAAGGCATTAGATATAATAGATAGGAAGCAGTTAATAGGGAAAGAGTGAGAATAGGAAAGATAATGGACAATCCAGTTGCAACGTATGGGAGTGATAAATCAACGATCGATTTAGAAATATAAGGTCGCATTAACCCAATTGAAAGACAAATAGGATGCTTATCGAAGCACATATGATTTACATACATTACATTATCTACACACACAAACAATCACTATCTACTTACTTGTATATATAAATGTATACATGTGTGTGTGTGTATATTATATATATTTACACACACACACACATATATATATATATATATGTACGTAAATATATTTGTGTGTGTGTGTATGTATGAATATACATCTACAGTACTGCTAAAGTCGTTAAGGTGCATTATTTTCATTTATTTGAAGACAATTAGAACATGGAAACATAAAATGCTATCGAAGAATAACACATCAGGAACAATAAACTCTTATTCAAAGGCAAACTTGCACAGATTCATGTGTGCTAATGCAATTTCCGATCCTTCTAAGGATCGCGGGAGTTTTAGAGATGAATAGAATAACTAAAATATTGTATGACGTTTTATGTCCAGTGAGGTTTTCTCTTCTTTTACATAAATTTCATAAGGGGTCCTGATTCAGGTACAAGGCCAGCAATATAGAGCGAAGGAGAAGTCGATTAAATCGACCCCAGTGTCAGGATTACTGGCAAATCTACCATCGGCGGGATTGGAACGCAGAATATTTAGGGCCGTAACTGTATGGCGTGAAGCAGGGGGTCTGAAGCTCTACCGATATTGACAATTAACCGCCCTTACATAAATTTGATAAGGTTATAAAGTCAGCATCTTCAATATCAACCATAGATATGGTCATGGATCTTGAGTAATAGCTGAATTAGTAAGACCGCGAATATAAGCAGCTGAAATAGGGTTCGTCTGAAGGTTCTTTGGAGTTAGGTTACTCGATTGTTTGGTTCATATATTAGTGAATCATTCGTATTAGTGGCACTATTTTACCGATTCGAGAGATCATATTTCCGTTACTACAGACATGGAGTTAAATTATTCCAGATTAGACCGTCTGCATATATTTGATGGACAAACCCAAGTGGTCGGAGACGCAGAAATAGTCCACGAGCAAGATGTTTGAATAACATTCAGAAATTCGTTTATTCTGGCTAATAGGACCCTCTTCAATGTGTCTCTGGCCTCTCCGTACACACGAGCCTCTCAGGTTTGAGTAGGTGAATAATAATGATTCTTTTTGAAGGTTTTCTATTGTAAGCATTTGCTAGGTGAATCATTGATTGTTCTCAGATTAGTCCATTACTTCAGAGGTACAACATTTCGCGCTGTATTCTGGTATTGCTAATGGTGGTATAAATTCGAGCACTGTTCAAGGCGGGGGTGTCTCAAGGCTTTTTATAAAAGACGTAAGTATGTATGTATGCATGTATGTATATATGAATGTATGTAGGTGTGTCTGTGTGTGCATGTATGGGTGGTATTATATGTGCGGATTTGTATGTTTGCTCTTATATCTGTACACGTTCATATGTTTCTCTCTATATATGTGTATATGAAATTATTACATGTAGAATTTCAGAAAGGTTTAACATATTTTTACACTTCCAATAAAGGAGTGTATTTGCAGCTCCCTCACTAGCCGTTCCCTTTCCGGTTCCGTGATGCCCGGGATCTCAAGATGTGAGCTGATGCAGATAGTAACGTATCCAAGATCCTCAATAATCACACGTATTAATATAAAGTGGAGTATTTGCAGATTTCTTATTGGGTCATAATAAATATTCTAATTTCCACAGATCACTGTCATTTACTAGACAGCAGACTTCCACTATTGTGTGTGCTTAGTTTTCTCTGCCTCATATCACTGTGACTGGTTTGTTGTGTTTGAATTTTTAAGAGATTTTCAGTTCAATATTCTACAAGTATATATTCATATTTCTTGAGCAAAACATATAAGGAGTTTAATGACAGCATAAATAATAAGAAACATATGTTATATCCTTGAAATATATACCCCTGACTTGTTTTAATTCATAAGTGAAAAAGTATGTATATGTTTGTGCATTTATATATGTAAGCACGCATAATAGTGGAAGTCTTCTGTCTAAAAAATGGAAATGATCAGTGAAATGTAGAATATTTATTTTGACCCAATGATAAATCTGCAAATACGCCACTCTGACTATAACTTTAGATTTATACCTATAATCATCGAGGCTCTTGGGTATGTTACTATATGCCTCAGCACACATCTTGAGATGCTGTCATACAGAACCGGATGGTCCCTGGGCTTAAACGCAACGGCTTTTTTTAATTTGGTCTGATTTCTTCTCGGTTACTTACTTGCATGTGTCATTGTTCTGTGTTTTCCCCTTCTTTTTTTCTTTTATTTCTTTCATTATCTCTCTCTGCTATCACTTTTTCCCCTCGTGGCTTTTTGATAGTTAAATGCTATGGGCGCGCTGCGGATAGATGTATTGTCTATAATGCGCTGAAATATCTGTGATCGTAGTAGACAAATGACGTAGGGAAATTGTCCATCTCTTTTTAGTGTCGCCTTACTTTCTAACAATCGCCATCATAACCACACAGCCTCGTTTCCCTCAATCCACACACACACACACACCACACACACACTCACACACATGCATGTATATAAATATATATATATACATGCACATATATGTGTATGTGCATGAGTATTTAGTGGGTGCAGAATGCATTTAGTAAGCTGATGTAAGATAATAATTAATTACAAATTGTTTCTCGAGAATACGACTCGTATGAAATTGATTGATAACATATATTTATAGTTATTTTGACGAATTTTGCTTCACTTGTAAGAAATGAAGTCTGGCATAGCTAAAGAACGTAAGATAAATTAGACGAGAGAAAATGAACAGGAAAGTAATCTTGAATAATATAATAAATTGTATTCTAGATGATCATAGGAATTGTATATTTTGAAGGTTCAGCTGATAACACATAGATTTCGCGCCTTGTGCCGTACAAGAGAGATGTCCCAATCCAATTCTACCAATTGTTAGACACCATTGAAAGATAATTAATGCTTCATAGACAAATGTAGAGACAGGAAGTTGTATTATTCTATTGTAACAGATTTTGGCTTGTTACCAAACATTTTTCTAATCTCAAAATTCCCTGTTCAATCTTATTCTCACTTAACCACTATTTTTCTTTTTTCCTATGTGATCATGTAGAACGCTTTCAATTAATACATTTTCGAGCATTATCGCTGAAGGAAAGTACAATGATTGCTTTGATATAAAATCATTGGCATTAATACTAATGTTATAACTCACTATAACCACAACAATATAATAATAATCGTTTCTACATTTGGCACAAGGCCAGCAATTACCCAGTGCCTTACACGTACTTTATTTTATCCACCCCGTAAGGATGACAGGCAAAATTAACCTTGGCGGGATTTGAACTCAGTATGGAAAGGGCCGTAACTCTTTGCGTCAAAGCAAGGCGTCCGACCCTCTACCGATATTGCCAATCCACCGACTATAATAATAATAATAATAATAATAATAATAATAATAATAATAATAATAATAATGCTTTATTTATTAACCACAAGGTTGACACAAAGTAGACATTAAGGACTGTAAAGGACAACACAGGACAATACAGGACAATACAGGACGGTACAAATGAGCATTTCTGCGTGTAAAATAAACAAAAAAAACAGAGGATGTAAAAAAATGAAACAATGAAAATTCCCCAATAGGGGGGAGACTTCCGAGGGACATTCTTGGAGAAAGCCCATTAAAAAAAGCCATGTTGAGCACTTCCCTCATTACCCTGATTTTCCTTTTTAAATGAAATTTCTAAAAGTTAATCAGTGAATCACCGAAGAGGTAATCTCGTCTTCAGCTCTTTAATCGCGTCCAACATACTATCTCTTTCGCCATGGCCACCAGGCAGATACACATTGCCTGCCCTCCCGGCTAAAGGAAGAGGGCGGGGAAATCCTTACGATGGACTCAGCTGATAGCTGGATCCGTCCTACACGCGACAGCAGGTGTTCGACATAAACCCACAAGTCAGCAATGTTCGGACACTGGACGTGTCCGTGCAGGACGGTTTCGTCGCCCTGCGCGCATCTCGGACAAGCCCGGCTGACGGCACCTCCATGCCTGTAGAGTTTATACCGAGCAGGCAAAGCTCTTCGGTAGCATTGCGTGGCCAGGGATTTCTGGAAGTTGTCCATAGGCCCCGGCCCAAAAGTTCTTCCGAAGAGATTGGCTAGTTGATTTTCGTCGACGACTAGAGTTTCCCCAAGTACGTCGTCGCTCTTCCCCTCCACTAATCCTCTATAGAACGCCAAGTTGGAGTTTCAACCGATCACATTGCCCGATTGGTCGAGGGCTGTGAGCGCCTGAAGACATTCCAGTCGCCATGCGCTCACTCTCGGTCTTCGCTTGACCCAGGACTGCAGCTCTGTCAAGGAGACAAGCTGAGGAAAGCGCGTCTAGCAAAAGGTGACCATACCTAATCACCGTCGAGGAAGACGTGGAGATGTCGTAGCCTGAGCTCGTGTCTGCGCATCATCAGTCACAGCATTCCCAGCTCTCCACGTAGCGGGTGTTGACAGCAGATGGACCGCCTGACCATCGAGCGCGTCCCTTCCACAAAAAGCGAAATATCAAACGCTCCAGTGCAGTCAGGCGGGGCTTAGGACAAGGCACGACGGTCAGGTGGTAGTAGATGACGGACGCGATGTACGCGTTAGCCAAATCCGCTCGACCTTTCAGGGATAGATTCCTCTTCGCCCATTGGTTGAGAGAAGCCAATCTGCTCGTCACCTCGACACAGTTTTTGTCTGTCTGGAGATCCGGACTTAACCAGACCACTAGTAATTTAAGCCGTCCGTCCATCCAGTGCCCGACGACGCTTTTGGACGGCATGGACCTGCCGCTCCAGGTGCCGAACTGCAGACCCACCGACTTTTCCTTGTTGAACATTTCTCCTGTCACCGCTTCGTAATCTCTTAGTGTAGTGCCGATCGCCTCGATGTGTTTTGCGTTCGACACCAGTAAGGTGACATCGTCCGCATATGCTGACACGGATCTTCCGCAGCCAAGTTCGCGGGGCACCCCCCTGAATGTCTCCAGTTTGTGCAGTAATGGCTCGAGAGTCAATACGTACAAGAAGGACGCGAAGGGACATCCTTGGCGGACCGAGCACATGTTGTTGAACGGTTCCGAAAGGTGACCGTTCACTCTCACCACAGAGCAGATATCGCTGTGCATCACAGCCATCCAGGCTCTGAAGACGAGCCCAAAGCCACCCGCCCTCAAGACTTCCGCCAGATAACGATGGTCGACCCTATCGAAAGCTTTCGACTGATCTAAATTGATCAAGGACCCCCCCCCCCCGTGCCAGGTTCCTTAGCTACCCTCTCCACGATGTATCGCATGAGGTTGAGTATGTCGTCGATGGATCTGTCGGGAATGGCGCATGTCTGCGCCTAGTCCAGCAGACCACCAACGACAAACGCCAACTTCTTTGATAGCACCTTGGCCCAAATCTTGAACTCTGTGTTTAACAGCGTTATGGCCCTGAAATTATCTATGTTATCCTCTCTGTTCGGATCCTTTCCCAGCAGCGTCACCGATCCTCGCATCACAGAGCTAGGAATTCTCCCGTTCCATTGCCAGTTGCAGCAGACGTCGGCCAAGAGGCCTCCGAACAAGTCTGGTATTTGTAGTAAAGTTCATAGGGCAGACCATCCAAACCAGGCGAAACCCCTTCTGCAGCCAGTCATTGCCTCCCGTACCTCAGCTGCTGTTATCGGTTTTTTGCAACACTCCGCCTCAATGGCCAAGAGCCGTGGCAGTCCGTCGAGGTAGACACTAAAGTCCATCTCCCGACACGGCTCGCCGCTGCCCCCGAACAGCTGAGCGAAGGAGTCGCTGAAAACCATCACACATTTGCTCGGGATCGAGTAGCATGCGCGCGTCGTGATCCACCAAAGACCGGATCGTGGCGTTGTTGCGAGGACGCGCCTCCGCCACTCGAGCCCATTGAACGGCTCTGAGAGCACGCACCCTAGCTCTGACAACGCTGCCGTCTTGCTTTCAATTGAATAATTGGTCAAGGGCCAATTTCGCCGCAAGTATGTCGGTCGTGATGCCTCTGCTATGCGCCTTGTCTAATTTTCTGACTAGTTCTCCTTCTGCGCTATTTTTCTCCATTGCTAAAGCCTTACTAAACCTAATGGACTCGATTTTAATCGCACATTTCAGAGCAAACCACCACTTGTCGTTGACGATGGCCTCCGTCAACGCCCGCTTAACTAGTTCGCTAATCCCGTCTCTGTAGGCTTTGCGCGCTGGTAATGACGCGTTTAGCTTCCAGTAGCCGGGTCCTTGTCTATGAAGCTTATCTATATCAACCACACACATCACTAATTTGTGGTCCGTGTAGCTGACTATCTTAAATTGTTGACAGCCTATGCTAGACCTATCTATTTCCCTACAAAATATTCTATCTAGATATGATCTGGATAGCCCAATGCGGTTTGTCCAAGACCACATTGGCGCGTTCGGGAAATCCAATCGGTACCTGTCAGACAGTTCAAAACACCTCAGCACGTTGGTGAGGCTCTTGCAGCCTCCTCCCTTATCCGCTAATCCTACACAGTCCCAGCGTGCAGCTAAGAACCCGTTCCAGTCGCCCACTAACACTAAAGAGCGGTACGTTCCAAGAAAGGTCTCCAGACGCGGGAAGAAATCAGACCGCCCTGCTCCTGTCGGGGCATAGACGGTCACTAGCCTGAAAGCTTGCCCGTCTCCGCTGGTCACGTCCAGCACCACCAACTTACCTTCTGGGTCCAGGAAGATGGCCCGTATGGCGAGATCCAAACCTCTCCGAAAAGGCACAGCAACTCCTCCCCCCGATCCAAGACGGCTGGGAGATGCGTACACAAGATCGGTGCGAAGGCCCGTGCTTCGGAGATTCTGGTCTCGCTGATGGCCACCTATGTTTAGTGACCTGATGTCGTTGAGCATGTGGCCCTGCTTCCATAACGAGCCCAAGCCACGCGCATTTATGCTGCCTATTCTGAGTGAGGTCATGTTGAAAAGGAGTGGAAAAGATGGGAAAGACCACTTACCTTATTTCTCGTAGAGGAAGGAAGGTTTCTCCATCCTTATCACTGCTTGTGGCCTCCTCCGGAAGGATGTTCTTTTAAATCCGCCTGGAGAGTGATTGTCGGAAGTCTCCGATGTCCTTGGGGAATTTTTGTTTTAGTGTCGTGTACGTTTTCTGTGTGATGCAAGTGATTTGTATGTGTGAAGTGGTGTGAATTTTTGGGGTGTTGTGTAGTCTTTTTATGTGATGCTGGTGTTGTGTTGGATGTAGTGTAATAATTGGTTGTTGATCAAATTTAATGCTGTGTAGTGTGTATCGTTCTGGTTGTTTTGTTTTGTTTGCGTTCGTTGTGGGTTTGTTTCTATTTCGCTTTTTGGTGACTTTTGTGGTGTTGGTGATGGTGGTGTTGGTGTTAATGATGGTGATGGTGTTGGTGTTTGTGGTGATCGGGTCGGAGATGCTGGTGTTTATGGTGGTATTGGTGTCCTAACTTTTTTGTTTGTTAGTTTATTTGTTTACCCCTGTATTTTGTTTTTGAAGGTGGAAGGAAGAGGATTTTTTTCTTTTTGGGCTTCTTTTTCGTTTTTTCTTTTTTCCTGATACAGTTTCTCATTCCTCGTCGTCACAAACTGTCTCCAGTTGCGATAGATCGGGGAGTGAAAAATCCTCCACATGCGTTGGTTTTGGTTGTGGCGTGGTGGATGGTGGAGGCACTGGTGGTAGTTCTGGCGCGGTGGGTGGTGGTGGTGTTGGTTTTGCTGCTGTTGCTGGTGTTGTTGCTGCTACAGTTGTTGCTGCCATTTCTGCTGCTGGTGGTGTTGATGGTTGAGTCACTGGTGTGGGTAAGAGAGGTAGCCTCAACATTTTAGTCTGCGGACAGAAAGCATTTAGGTGGGTTCCTTCACCACAAACGACACACCTAGGCCTTCTACCCTCAACGATTACGGTGAGGTGGCTGCCGTCAGTGAGGTCTATCACCTCTGGGATTTCCTCAATGCTTTTTTGGTCCGCTTGGATCAGGACCTACATCCCAGATCCGGACCAGTTCTCCTGCTTTTCTTTTGTTATTTCAATTATTTTCGTGTTGGCCTCGATGCCGACGAGGACGGCAGCCATTAGCCAAGGAATTCCGATGGCCGGTGGAACTTGGGTCACCCTGATCTTCACGAGTCACTGGCCACAATAGCTTGGGACGAGTGTGAATTCGTCGCTTCTTAATGGAGCCATGGAGTGCTCTCTGGCTTCCTGTGGTGTTCCAAAGAACACGTCGTTGGTTCCATATATTTTCCAACGTCTGATGTGGGGTTCTTTTGCCCACACATGTCCCAAAGCTTTTTGTATTTGGGACTCGTTCCACTCGGCGTGATTTTATGTTTCTCGTCCGATAAGACACGGTGCACAGGCGCCGATGCTCCATTTTATTATTGGGGGGCTAACCCTGTACCCATCATTTTTTACCATTCTCTTGGCTTCATTTAATTCATCCTGGCTTACCTCGATTGTTCGCTTTTCTTGGCTGCTTTGGCAAACGACACATTTTTTTTCGGTGATGTTGATGTCGTTATTCTCATTGTTGTTGTTGCTGTTGTTGTTATTGTTATTTTTAGTTTCAGTTGTGGTGGTGTCAGTGGTGTTCGGCGTGGAAGAGTCGATTCTGGGTGAATCCATTTCGATGTCACGAAAAAATAATTTATTTTGTGGGGTACCTCTTGTCGCTGTGGTGGTGGTGGTGGCATCAGGGGTGTTCGTTGTTCTTTTTGACATTGTGGTGTTTCGGGTGGCGGTTTTAACACCTACAGTTATTGGTAATGGCGGGAAATTCATGTCTTTATGCGGCAAATTTAAATAATTCAGACTGCTTGTAATTATATTTTCAGTGTTGGCATCCGTGGCAAGGCTTACAATGGTGTTCGTGGTGGTGGGGGAGGAGGGTGTTGGTCTGGTAAAAACAGTAAATTTGTCGTCCATGTTCTTTTTCCAAAGAAATATTTTGTTTGATGAATAACAAGTTTAAGTTTTGGGTTAAAGGCTCCAATATATGTTTGTGTCCTTTTCAGAAAGCAATATATGTGAACTTCCATAACAGGTAATTTGAAACAACTGAAAACAACAAACATTTACGGAGCTCACGATAATACGATTTGCTACGTAGGTCTCCAATAATAATAATAATAATAATAATAATGATTTCTTTATTGGTCACAAGGGCTGACATCAAGAAAAACATCACAGGCGGAAGAGGACGGTACGATGTGGGTTTTGTGCGTGTAAATATGTTTATTATTTATATAAGAAAAGAAAGAAAAGACATAAACCATATATATATATATAAACAATAAAATGAAAATTGAAACAATGAAAAATTCCAAAATAGGAGGAAAACCTTCGAGGGTTGCTCGTGGCGAAAACCACACAAAAAACCACGGCCACCCTGACTACCAGGGCAAGCGCCCTCTCTCAATTTTTCCATCTCTCAAACTACAGGCGTATATTCAGAGTGGTCCCGTTCACTCGGACCATTCTCGCTACATTCACCTACCTTTCAACAAACTTGCTAGAAAGCAGCACTTGCCTCTCCACCCTGATTTCCTCTTCAAGCGAAACTTGAAAAAGTCAATTAGGGATTCGCCGAAGAGGAAAGTGTTTGTCTTTAATCCTTTTAAGCTTGTCCACCACACAATCTCTTTCGCCATGGCCACCAGGCAGATGAAAACCGCCTGCCCTTCCTCTTCGAAGGAAGACGGCGAGACCATCTGCACAATGGACTTAGTCGACAACCGGATCAGTCCCACACGCGACATCAAATGTTCGACATAGCTCCACAAGTCAGCAATGCTCGGGCACTGAACGAGTGCGTGCACAACGGTTTCGTCTCTATGCACGCATCTCGGAAGGCTCGGCTGACGGCACTTCCGTGCCTGTAGAGCTTATCTCGAACCGGCAGCGCTCTCCGGTAGCACTGCCAGGTCAGGGATTTTTGGAAGTTATCCATAGGCCCCGGGCTGAAAGTTCTCCGGAAGAGAGCAAACAGCTGATCTTCTTCGACGCCCAGAATCTCTCCGAGAATGTCATCGCTCTTCCCCTCCACTAGTCCTCTATAGAACGCCGATGTGGATGTTCCACCCATACTGGTGCCCAACTGGGAGAGGGCAGTGAGCGCTTGGAGACATTCCAGTTTCCAAGCACTATCCCTCGGTCTTTTTCTGACCCAGGACGGCAGCTCCGTCAAGGAGACGAGCTGTGGGAAAATGTGCCTGGCGAACGGCGACCACACCCGTTCACCATCAAGGAGCACCAGATATGTCGCAGCTTCAGCGCATGTTTGCGTATCATCAGCCATGCAACGCCCAGTCCGCCACGCAACGGGTGTTGACAGCAGATGGATCGTCTGACCATAGGAGCGCGTCCCTCCACAAATAGCGGAAGAGGAGGCGCTCCATTTTGGTGAGAGTTGGGCTGGAGCAAAGCACGACGGTGAGGCGGTAGCAGATGACGGATGTGATGTATGCATTTGCCACTTCCGCCCGACCTTTCAGGGACAGCTTCCTCTCAGCCCATTTCTGGGTGAGGGAAGCCACCCTGCTCGTCACCTCGTTCCAGTTTTTCTCCATCTGGAGGTCCGGTCCGAACCAGACCCCGAGGAATTTAACCGGTCTGTCCGTCCAACGCCCCACGACGCTGTCGGACGGCATGGACTTGCCTCTCCAGGTGCCTAGCTGCAAGCCCACCGTCTTTTCCTGGTTTATCTTTGCTCATGTCACCGCTTCGTATTCCTTGAGAGCGGTGCCGAGCATCTGGACGTGCCTGGTGCTCGACACCACCACGGTGACGTCATCAGCGTAAGCCGACTCGGATTTCCCGCATCCTAGTTCGCGTGGGACGCCCCTCATCGCGTCCAGTTTGTGCAGTAACGGCTCGAGAGCCAATACGTACAAGAGGGACGAGAGGGGACAACCCTGGCGGACTAAGCGCATGATGCTGAACGGCTGCGACAGGTAACCGTTCACCCTCACAACTGAGCAGATGTCGCTGTACATTGCTGCGATCCAACGCCTGAAAACGGGCCCGAAACCGGCTGCCTCGAGGACCGCCACCAGGTACCGATGGTCGAGCCTCTCGAATGCTTTGGAGTGATCCAAGTTGATCAGGGCCCCACCCTTGCCAGGTTCCTTAAACACCCTCTCTATGATGTATCGCATGAGGTGGAGGTTGTCGTGTATGGATCTGTCCGAGATGGCGCATGTCTGCGCCTCTCCCACCAGACCCTTGACGACAAGCGCCAACCTCGTTGCTAACACTTGGTCAAAATCTTGAACTCTGCGTTTAGCAGAATTATGGGCCTGAAATTATCAATAAAATCCACCTTGTTCGGATCTTATCTCAGCAGCGCCACTGCTCCCCGGATCACAAACCTGGGAATGCTCCCGTTCTGCTGCCAGTTTCAGTAGACGTCTGCCAAGAGGTCACCGAACAAGTCTGGCATAAATGCATAAAGCTCGTAGGGCAGACCATCTAAACCTGGCGATTTACCTCTTGTGCAGTTAGCCATCGCTTCCCGTATTTCACCGGCTGTTATTGGCTTTTCGCAACACTGTGCTGCGGTCGTCGAGAGCCGAGGCAGTCCGTCGAGATATGCACTGAAGTGCATGTCCCGATCCGGGCCGCCGACACTCCCGAACAGTTCAGCAAAGTGCTGCTGAAAAGCTTCACACATACGCTCGGGTTTGAGCATCACTCACCCGTTTGGGTCAGACAAAGACCGAATTGTGGCTTTATTGCCACGTCGCGCCTCTGCCACCCGGGCCCATTGGACGGCTTTTGTTCCCTCGTGTTTCAGAGCACGCGCTCTAGCTCTGACAACGCAGCCTTCGTGTTTTGCGTTGAAGAATTGGTCGAGGGCCAATCTCGCTGCAAGCACGTCGGTTGTGATGCCTGTCCTAAACGCCTCTTCTAGCTTTCTGACTAGCTCTCCCTCTACTCTATTTTCCTCTATCACTACTCCTTTGCTAAACCTAATCGACTCTACTTTAATTGCCCTTTTCAGGGCGAACCACCACCTGTTGTTGACGACCGCTCCCGTCAACGCCCGCTTAACTAATACGCTAATCCGGTCTCTGTAGGCCTTGCGCGCCAGGAAAGACGCGTTCAGCTTCCAGTAACCAGGCCCTTGTCTATGAAGTCTGTCTATGTCGATGTCACAGATCACAAATTTGCGATCTGTGTGGTCGACTATTTTAAATTGTAGACAATTTATACTAGCCTTATCTAGTTCCCTGCAGAATACCCTATCTAGATACGATATGGATGACCCGATGCGGTTTGTCCATGTCCACATTGGCACATTCGGGTCATCCAGTCGATACCTGTCAGACAGTTCAAAACGTATGAGCAGGTTGGTGAGGCTCTTGCACCCTCTTCCCTTATCATCTAGCCCACACGATCGCAGCGTGCATCCAATATACCGTTCCAGTCGACCACTAACACTAAAGAGCGGGACGTTCCAAGAAAGGTCTCTAGACGTCTGAAGAAATCTGGCCGTCCTTCCTCTGTTGGGGCGTAGACGGCTACTAGCCTGAAAGCATTGCCTTCGCTGCCGGTCACGTCCAACACCACCGACTCAACTTCTGGGTCCAGGAAGATGGCCCGTATCGCGAGATCCAAGCCTCTCCGAAAAAGGACGACAACCCCTCCCACCCGATCCTGGACGGCTGGGAGATGCGTATACATCGTAGCCGCCGAAGATCGGTGCGAACGCCCGTGCCTCGGATATTCTGGTTTCACTGATGGCGACCACATCTATGTTTAGTGACCTGATGTCATTGAGCAGGTAACCCTGCTTCCAAGATGACCCCAGGCCACGTCCATTTATACTTCCTATTCTGAGTACAGCCATGTTGGATGAGAAACGGGACAAATGATAAAGGGTCACATACCTTGTTCGTGTGGTGAAGGGACAGTAGAACCGTCCCTTTCGCTGGTCATGGGTGTTTCCAAGAGGATGTCAGTGTATATCCTCTTGGTAACCGTCCCTCTGAAGTCTCCAACTGCGTTGGGGAATTTTTGTTTTAAAGGTTTGTATTGTTCTAATGAGATTTCGCTGATGCTTATGTTTGTCGGGAGAGTTCTTGGTGTTGGTGGGGTGTAGTAATTTTTTTCCGTGATGCCTGTGTGCTGCTTTATATATTTTATTAGTTCTTTTCTTGCTATGTTTATGGCTGTGTACCTTTTGCGTTGAGGGGTGATTTTGTGGCCGTTTTCTTCTTGTTACTGTTTGGTGTGTGTGTCTTGTTGTGTTTGCGTTGTTGGTGCTTGTGGTGGTGTTGCTGCAAGTTTCCTTGCTGACTTTACCCGTCTTTGTATGCCTTTTCTTTTGGAGGGTGAATCTAAGGTCTTTTTTTGCTTTTTGTGGCAGACTGTTTGCCACGTCACTCCCGCCTCAAAGTCCATGTCGGATTCTGTGGCGTCTGGGAGGGTATGTGCTCCACGGCTGTTGGTGGTGGTAGTGGAGCCCCCTTCGGCAATGTTGTTGCTGGTGTAGCTATTTTAAATGTAGCTATTGGTGTTGCCGCTACTGATGCTGCTGCTTTAGTTATCCGTGGCCTTGGTATGGGTACTACGGACGTTGCCCTCCTACTCACCGTGGAAGGGGATTCTTCGTTTGTTGCCTGTCCTGCTCTTGGTAGCAGCGGACCAGGTATTGGAAGGAGAGGGGCCCTCTTCGGTGTCTTCTGTGGGCAAAAGGCCCTGAGGTGACCTTTCGACCCACAGAGATAACATTTTGGCCGTCTTCCTTCTACACTTATAGGGAGTTGGAGTCCTTCCTCAAAGTCTATGATATCGGGGATAGCCTCGATACATTCCTGGTCAGTTTGTATAAGCATTTGCATGCCTATACCTGACCAGATCTTTCTCCCTATTTTTCTACTTGCAGCATGGTCGTCCTGTTCTCAATTCCAGCAAGGACAGACGCGGCCAGCCAAGGTATGAGCACGTCGGGTGGGACCCGGGTCACTTTGACCCTCACAATTTTCTGCCCGCAGTAGGAGGGCACCAAGACTAACTCCTCACTCTTTAGGGTTTCCAAAGAGTGAAACTTTACTTCCTGGGGTGTGGCGAAAGAACGTCTACTGTGGCGTACTTTCTGCCTCGGGTGATGTGGGTTTTGCGTGCCCAGACGCACCCCAAGGCCTTTTGGATTTGAGCCTCCGTGGCTCTCTCGACTCGATGTGAGATTTTGCTTACGGTGCGGTAAGTCACCGTTCGTAGCTGCTGGTCCTTGAAAAAATCGGGTGGAGGTTTCAGGGAGACTCTATTTGCGCTTCTTGTCACCATGGCCCTTGCGACTGCCATCTCCTCCTCTGTGACTAACACTGTCTCGATATTTCGGGCGACACCTGCAAAAGAAGTGGTCCCTTTTTCAGCAGCACCACTATTGCTGCCGTTACTGGTCTTACTGGTGGTGCTGAGGTCGCTATTACAGGTATTGGTGTCATTGTTGTTCTTTTCGCTGGTACAGTTGTTGGTGTTGTTTTCGTTGATACTGTTGCTGCTGTTACTGTTATTGTGGTTGTTGTTATTATTGTTATTTTTGTTGATACTGTTCCTACTATTATTGTTGTTGTGGCTGTTGTTATTGTCATTGTTATTGTCGTTCTCTACCTTACCGCTGTTATTTTTGTTATTGTCGTTCTCGACCTTACCGCTGTTATTTTTGTTATTGTCGTTCTCGACTTTACCGCTGTTATTTTTGGTGTTGTTGTTGGTGTTATAGTTGGTGTTGTTTGTGTTAGAACTATTTGTTGATTTTAAATCTGTAACAATCTTTTTTTCCTTTGTAATATTTTCGTTTATATTTACCTCCGCTGGAACGCTGTCTTGTTGACATGCTGATAAAGTATCCCCTTCTCTGTGTTGTCTGACAGCGCTCTCTCTCTTTTTTGTGTTATCCATGTTGAAATTTTTCAAAAAATATTTTTACCCAAATACGAATACGACACCCCGTAAAGGGGTGACGTATTATTTACTAATGAACCCCTGTATTAGGTGGGTCACTTCTAAACTTTTATCAAATTTAAAACTTGAATAAAAGATTTAGAACGGTTGAAAAAGAGGTAAAACGTTAAAAAAGACTGCAGGCGATCAGAAGCGTGGCTTCAGCAACCAATAATAATAATAATAATAATAATAATAATAATGAGGAGGAAATAACATCAAGGAGGAAGAGCAGCCTTAATGGAAAATCCCTTCATAGTACCTTCTTTGAGAAAACTGAATTTAGAGATCCACAGACATGGAACTGGTTGAGAAGAGGAGACCTCAAAAAGGCTTCAGAAGGAATGCTAATGGCTGCGCAGGAGCAGGCCCTCAAAACGAAGTGGTTGAAGCACCATATTTACAAGGAGGAGGCTAGCCCACTGTGCAGGATCTGTGGAGAGAGAGAGGTGACTGTAGCTCACATTGTGTCCGAGTGTAAACACCTAGCCCAGACCCACTATAAGGGCTGGAGACACGATGTGATGGGCAGGGTGATCCACTGGCACCTGTGCAAAGTAAACAATTTACCACATTCTGAGAAATGGTATGAGCATAGGCAAGAGGCGGTGATGGAGAACAATCAGGTGAAGGTGCTGTGGGATTTTAGGATACAGACGGACAAAAAACTGGAACACAATAGACCTGACCTGGTGGTTGTGGACAAAGAAAAAGATCGTGTCTGATTGTGGATGTGGCCTGCCCTTTCGACACGAGAGGGCAAGAGAAGGAGAGGGAGAAAATTAACCGATACCAGGACCTAAAGTGGGAGGTGAAAAGGATTTGGAACTGCCATGAAGTCTAAGTGATCCCGATTGTCATAGGCGCACTGGGGACTATCTACAAAAGCTTCCAGGGATGGTTAAAGAAAATCGGCCCCTTCACGCTTTTTGGAACGCTTCAAAAGGCATGCTTGCTGGGAACAGCAAGAACCCTCCGATACGTCCTGAATATCTGAGGCTGCAGGTGTTGGCTTGATATTCATTCCAACGGACTTTCCAGTTAACCAACATCAATGACTGAGATTCAAGGAATAACAATAATAATAATAATAATAATAATAATATAGGGAAGAAAACGCACATGGAATCGCTCCCGTAAGTTTTTAATTTTTACCTACTTAAAAGAACTGTGATAGAATAATTATTATTACAAATGAAATATAAGATTACAGTTTTGACCCTCAGCAGGCAACAACGCATCACATTACGGCATAGGGCCCCAATATTTAATATTTAATTTTGGATCAGAAATGTTATAGTCGAAAAAGAGAAAATGGCTTAGTGGACAGACAGGCAAATAATTTCACCACCCACACCACCACTACCACGCCAAAAACACTAGTCAAGTTATCTCAACTTCTATTTCTACTTCAACTTCAACACCATCACTACAGTACTACGATCACATCACCACCACCACTGCCTCATTATCGCTACCGCCGCTATTCTCTCCCACTACCTCCTGCTAAGTACTACTAGCACATCACCATCACCACCACTGCCTCATTATCGCTACCGCCGCTATTCTCTCCCGCTACCTCCTGCTAATACAGGCATCATGGTACTCCCACTAAAAGAGGAAGACATCAAAAGATTTAAGTAGACTGATTTGATCACCCGGTCAACAAATCAAAAAATCAAAAATCAAATTCAAAACAGCACAGCAGCAACGAAAAACGTAAAGTAAAGAAAAAAGAAAAGAAAAACAAACAGACAGACAAGCAAAAAATCTAAGTCAGACATTCAAACATTACATTACAATGAAACTTATGCTTATTTTGGGTGGTTTTTACCTATTTGTTTGTTTGTTTATGTTCGTCTACAGCGTGATAGTGCCACGCTAAAATCACCGGTGGTTATGTAACCATACATTCACCAATCCTCGATAAGAGTGTTTCAATGTCGAACCTAAACATTTCGAATAACGGTGAAGTGGAGACTGGAATGTCATGTGACAGACTCTCACCCAGCAGGTGCGCCCTGACTCAGCAGCAGGGACCTGGCTGTCAACCAAATACTGCTGGTGTCGGAGGAAGAAGAAGGAAAGGGACCAGAACCAACTGGACGAAAGAATTGAATAGAACTGTTATGCAATGTTACCTGAAGAGTAACCCCAAGGAAAAAGGCTATAGGAAACGGATGCATAACATCTGGAACGAGATAGGTCTATTTAAATTAGATGAACAAAAATTGGCCGGGCAGGCTCGGGTAATAAGAACTAATGAGTGGATAAGCGAGCTGGAATTGGAGGAACTGAGCAGAAATGGAGAGTGGAGTATGCCAGGCAAATGAGCCAGTGGGAAATGAAGGTGAAGAGGTTGAGAGAACGGAGGAACCATCCGAAGCAGACAATGATCTGAATGCTGAAATAAATAATACCTGGAACAAAGATACGGCCATTGAGGAGATGAATGCTGACGGGCTAGGACAACATTTGGTAGATATCCTAAACTTAGTGGTAGATGAATTGAAGAATGATAGTGTGAAACCTATGAACCTAAGATTTGTAGACAGGAAAAAGTTAAAAGAAACAACAGCTAACGTAAACAAAGTCATCCCATACCTTGAGGCGAGGAGCCTTCACCAGTGCAACAATATCCTCAAAGCAACAACAAATGCGTTGAGGAAATTACTTGGCATAAAAGCGAGAGGAAACAACAAACAAGAAAGATCAGAACCTTGGTGGAAGAAACGACTGAATGGTCAAATCAGGGACATGAGAAATGACATTGGAAAGCTTGAGTTGCTACTGAATGGGACACTAAAAAATATAGACACTAAAAATAGACTGGAAATAAAGTACAAAACTAGGAGGAAAAGGCTAAATATTATCATAGAGGAACTGAAGCAACGCATTGTATTGTAGCAAAGAGTGCAAAAATTAGGCGATACGAGAGCAGAGTCAGTCAGTATAGACAGAACCGCATGTTTGACAACAACCAGAAGATGTTGTTTGGACAGCTTGAAGGGAAAGAAAGAGGCAACGACTTGATCCTTGAGGCGGAACAAACTAAGACATTTTGGAGAGGAATATGGGAGCAGGATGTTAAACATAATGACCAGGCAGTGTGGATTGAGGCAGTAGAAAAGGAGATTAGT
Source organism: Eledone cirrhosa (assembly GCA_964016885.1). Taxonomy (NCBI): domain Eukaryota; kingdom Metazoa; phylum Mollusca; class Cephalopoda; order Octopoda; family Eledonidae; genus Eledone; species Eledone cirrhosa. The sequence goes on from OZ024743.1 coordinate 216,221,588, forward strand.
GAACAGGCACACCAACAAACTGATTTGAGTATCACAGTTGAAACTCTCAAGAGGCAGACGAACAAACTAACCAACTGGAAATCACCAGGCGCAGATGGTGTGCAGGGGTATTGGATTAAAAATGTAACATCCCTCCACCCGAAATTGACAACATGTTCAACGGCTGCTTGATGTCAGGTGAGGTACCAGAGTGGTTGACAAAAGGTACCACAGTTCTGGTAATGAAATACCGAATCAAGGGTAATGATGTTACCAACTATAGACCTATCACATGTCTGTCCGTAATGTGGAAACTGTTGACAAGCATTGTGTCTGAGGGAATCTACCATCACCTCCACACAAACAACTTGTTACCGGACGAACAGAAAGGATGCCGAAAGAAGTCCCGTGGTACAAAGGACCAGTTACTTATTGAAAAGATGGTAATGAGGAATTGCAAGAGGAGACACACTGGTCTTGCCATGGGATGGATAGGCTACACAAAGGCATTTGACATGGTGCCTCATTCTTGGATCACCAAAAGCCTAGAGATCTTCAAGGTAGCAGATAACATCAGACAGTTGTTGAGCAAAAGTATGAAGTCCTGGTAAACAGAGTTAACATCGGCTCGAGAATCCTTTGAAGGCGTGAACATCAAGAGAGGTATCTTCCAGGGAGATAGTCTGTCGCCTCTGTTGTTTGTCCTTGCCCTGATGCCCCTGCCCATTATACTGCGAAAAGTGAGAGCAGGATACACGTTGGGAAAGGGAGAGCTTACCATCAATCACTTCATGGACCATCTGAAACTCTTTGGGACGAGTGAGAAGGAGTTGGACGTGCTTGTTGACACTGTCCGTATTTTCAGCAATGATATATGTATGCAATTTGGTATTAGTAAGTGTGGAGTCCTTGTGATGGAGAGGGGTAAATTGAGCAGAAACAACGGAATCCAGGTACCAAGAGGTGAGATGATAAAGGAAATTGACACTGAAGAAGGATACAAGTATTTGGGTATTCTGGAGGCTGATAACATCAAGAACAAAAAAATGAAGGAATTGATAAGATCTGAATACATTCGGAGAGTAAGGAGCGTATTAAAGTCACATCTGAACAGTAGGAATGCCATAAGTGCAGTAAATTCCCGAACTGTGTCTATTATTAGGTACAGTGCGGGAATTCTGAGATGGAATGTTGTTGAACAAAAAGAAATGGATAGGAAGACTAGGAAGCTATTGACTATTTACAACATGTTCCACAAGAAGAGTGATGTCGATAGACTCTACTTAAGAACATCTGAAGGTGGAAGAGGTCTTATCAGCATAGAGGACTGTGTTCATATTGCGAAAAATAACCTACACAAATACGTGACCGATAGTAAGGAGCCAATGCACAGAATTGTACTGAAGGAGAGGACAATAGACCAGGGGATGTCCAAGGAGGAAATAACAACGAGGAGAAAGAGCAACCTTCATGAAAAATCTCTTCATAGTAACTTCTTTGAGAAAACGGAATTCAGAGTTCCACAGACATAGAACTGGTTGAGAAGAGGAGACCTTAAAAGGCTACAGAAGGAATGCTAATGGCTGTGCAAGAGCACTGGCACCTATGTAAAGTAAGCAATTTCCCACATTCTGAGAAGTGGCATGAGCATAAGCCAGAGTCGGTGATAGAAAAAGATCAGGTGAAGGTGCTATGGGTTGAAGATGAAAAAACAAAGGAATTCCCACAAGAAATCTACCTGGCAAGAGAACATCAATCGCCAAATAAACCTTCTCCGATCTGACATAGACATTTTAACAAACTATAAAGTAGGTGAACGTGTTAAACAAACTAAAGTTAGAAAATTGAAAAAAAAGTACAGTGTAAAATCAACATGTGACATAGACATGCTGATAGAAATAATCAAGCAAAAAGTGTCGGCCAAAGCTGCTCGTATAAGGCGCTTTGAAAAACGATCTAGATTCTATAAGGACAATAATATGTTCAAAAACAACCAAAGAAACTTCTACAGAAAAATTGGTAAGTCAACAATAACTGCTAAATCAATACCATCCAAGGAGGAAGTGCAAGAATTCTGGGAAAAGATCTGGGCCGAAGAAAGAGTTCATAACATACATGCCCCATGGATAGACAGACAAATGAAAGATACAGCTCACCTTGAGGAACAGACATGGGAAAATATAACAGTTGAACAGTTGCGCTTGGCTCTAAGAAAAACCAGCAAATGGAAATCCCCAGGAAAAGACAAAATACAAAACTTTTGGATAAATGCCTTCACAGAGTCTCATGTGCTGTTAGCCCAACTTTACAATGAAATAGTTAAGGAGCCAGAAAAGATACCATCATGGCTAGTTAACGGCATTACATTCCTGCTTCCGAAGAATGATGAGACAAACAATCCCAAAAATTACAGACCGATAACTTGCTTGACCACAATGTATAAAATTTTAACATCAGTCCTAACTGAATACACATATGACCACCTGATAACAAATGACCTATTTCCCATTGAGCAGAAAGGGTGTAAACGAGGCTCATATGGCTGTAAGGATCAGCTTCTGGTTAACAAAATGATACTGGAAGATTGTCATAATAGACACAAAAATCTATCGATTGCTTGGATAGATTATAAAAAAGCATTCGTTAGTTTGCCACACAGTTGGATTGAAAAATGTTTAGAGATTTTCAAAGTATCCCCCGTTGTCAGGAGGTTTTTGTCATTCAGTATGAAGACATGGAAAACGACACTCCTTTTGAATAGTGAAACAAAATCACTGGAAGCTGGAGAAGTTAATATTAAGTGTGGAATTTTTCAGGGTGACTCTTTATCACCGCTTTTATTCTGCATCGCACTTATACCATTAAGTAAAATGCTCAATGAAACAAAACATGAATATAAAGTCTATGACAAAACCATTAATCAACTGTTCTACATGGATGACCTGAAACTATTTGCAAAAAATGATGGACAATTGCAAGGGCTATTATCCACTGTGAAGCAGTTCAGTGATGACATTAAAATGGAGTTTGGACTAGATAAATGCGCCAAAGCAACGTTCACCAGAGGAAAGCTGCTGAAGAGTTCAGACATTAATCTTGATCGGGGGAACGTGATAAGAGAACTTGATCAAGAAAAAACTTACAAATATCTAGGTGTTTGTGAAGGAGACGGAATCAAGCACTCGACAATGAGGGAAAGGATAAGGAAGGAATGTTACCGCAGAGTAAGAGCAATCCTAAGAACGGAATTGAATGCAAGGAATAGGATCGATGCCATAAACACGCTTGCCATACCAGTAGTAACCTACAGTTACAATGTCATCAACTGGTCAAGCACAGAGATCCGTAGGCTCGATACAAAAATTTGAAAATTCTTAACCATGCACAGAATGCATCACCCTAAAGCAGATATAGATAGAATATATCTCCCTAGGAAAGAAGGAGGACGTGGTTTAATCCAGTTAGACGTTGCGTTGAAACCTGCAACAATTAGATTATCTAAGGGAATCACATGATTGGATGATCAAACTCGTTTTGAAACACGAAAGCATCAAAAGATCATATTCCATTACAAAAGATGCACAAAGATACAGTAATGGACTACAAATTTCAGAAGTCCCATTTACTGCTGAAATGGAAAACACAGAAAAAGCAAAGCAGGTAAAAGTAACTGCAAAGAAAGAACTGCTACAGAAACTGGCTAAGAAATGGCAAGAAAAGCCTCTGTATGGAAAATACCCAGAGCGAGCTAACAATCCTGATGTTGACAAAACTTTAACCCATCAGTGGTTGGCATCCTCTGAACTGAAATCGGAGACTGAAGGACTGATTATATCGGCACAAGATCAGTGTCTGCCAATAAAAAATTACCAAGCCAACATAATAAAAAATGGGTGCAGCCCATTATGCCGTGTATGCAAAAAACAACCAGAGACCATTGACCATATAATTTCAATGTGCAGTCCTATAGCTCCAACCGAATACGTAAACAGGCAAGACAGAGCTGCACAATACATACATTGGATAATGTGTAAGCAAAAGAATTGGTGGGAGCATCAACCACCTCCCATACTTGAAAAAGATCACATCTCAATCTTGTGGAACTTTAGCATCCAAACAGACCGAAAAATAGATGCAAACAGACCTGATATAATATTGAAAGACTTTCAAAAGAGGGTATGCCTGCTAATTGATATGTCTGTTCCAATAGACAAGAATGTGTCTATAAAAACATTTGAAAAATTGGGCAAGTATAAGGACCTGGAGATAGAAATTGGAAAAATGTGGAAATTGAGAACTAAAACAATACCAGTGGCTGTAGGCGCTCTGGGAATGATACCTAAGGGGTCTAATGATTACTGATGACAAATCCCAGGAAACCTTCGTATAGGAGAAATACAAAAAATAGTACTAATGCCCATATAGTAAGGAAGATTCTGTCAATATAAGTACAACACAAGTCTAAACACTAAAATGCATGTGTGAGTATATATGTTCTTTCTTGAACATGGCGGACCTTGTTGTCTCTTGAGGTCACTGGTTGTGACTTGGTGATAACTCGTATGAACATAAAGCAAGATAAATGCAACTGTAATAATAATAATATTTATAATAATAATGGGAGGTCTAATGATTACTTATCGCAAATCCCAGGAAACCCGCGTATAGGAGAAATACAAGATATTACTAATGGGAACTGCCCATATACTAAGGAAGATTCTGTCAATATAAGTACATCACAAGTCTAAACACTAAGGATGCATGTGTGAGTATGTATGTTCTTTCTTGAACATGGCGGACCTTGTTGTCTCTTGAGGTCACTGGTTGTGACTTGGTGATAACTCGTATGAACAATAATAATAATAATATTAATAATAATAATAATAATAATAATAATAATAATAATAATGTTTTCTTTATTAACCACAAGGCTTTACATAAAGTAGACATTAAGGACAGTACAGGACAATACAGGACGGTACAAATGGGCATTTCTGCGTGTAAAAAAAACAGAGGTTGAAATAAAATAACAAAGAAAAATTCCCCAATAGGGGGGAGACTTCCGAGGGACATTTGTGGAGAAAGCCCATTAAAAGACCACAGTGGCCCTGACCACCAGGGCAAGTGCCCTCTCCCAGTTTTCCACCTTTAATTTACAGACACATCCTCAGAGAAGGCCCATTCATTCGGGCCATACTTGCTTCTCTCACCCATCTTTCAACAAAATGCTGGGAAGAGAGCACTTCCCTCTCTACCCTGATTTTCCTATTCAAATGAAATTTGAAAAATTAATCAGGGCATCACCGAAGAGGTAAGTGCTCGTCTTCAGCCCTTTCAAACGTGTCCACCATACTATCTCTTTCGCCATGGCCACCAGACAGATAAAAACTGCCTGCCCTTCCCGGCTAAAGGAAGGGGGCGGGGCAATCCTCACGATGGACTCAGCTGATAGCTGGATCCGTCCTACACGTGACAGCAGGTGTTCGACATAAACCCACAAGTCAGCAAAGCTCGGACACTGGACGAGTGCGTGCAGGACGGTTTCGTCGCCCTGCGCGCATCTCGGACATGCCCGGCTGACGGCACCTCCATGCCTGTAGAGTTTATCCCGAACTGGCAAAGCTCCTCGGTAGCACTGCCAGGCCAGGGATTTCTGGAAGTTGTCCATAGGCCCCGGCCCGAAAGTCCTTCCGAAGAGATTGGCTAGTTGATTTTCGTCGACGCCTAGAGTTTCTCCAAGTACGTCGTCGCTCTTCCCCTCCACTAATCCCCTATAGAACGCCAAGGTGGAGTTTCCACCGATCACATTGCCCGATTGGTCGAGGGCTGTGAGCGCCTGAAGACATTCCAGTCTCCAAGCGCTCCCTCAAGGTCTTCGCTTGACCCAGGACTGCAGCTCCGTCAAGGAGACGAGCTAGGGAAAAACGTGTCTTGCAAACGGCGACCACACCTGATCACCGTCGAGGAAGAGGTGGAGATGTCGTAGCCTGAGCGCGTGTCTGCGCATCATCAGCCACGGCATGCCCAGCCCTCCACGTAGCGGGTGTTGACAGCAGATGGACCGCCTGACCATCGGAGCGCGTCCCTTCCACAAGAAGCCAAACAGCAAACGCTCCAGCGCAGTCAGGCGGGGCTTAGGACAAGGTACGACGGTCAGGCGGTAGTAGATGACGGATGAGATGTACACATTCGCCACCTCCGCTCGACCTTTCAGGGATAGCTTCCTCTCGGCCCATTTCTGGGTGAGAGAAGCCACCCTGCTCGTCACCTCGTCCCAGGTTTGTCCGTCTGGAGGTCTGGACCGAACCAGACCCCTAGCAATTTAACCGGTTCATCCGTCCAGCACACGACGACGCTGTTGGACGGCATGGACCTGCCTCTTCAGGTGCCGAGCTGCAGGCCCACTGACTTTTCCTGGTTGATCATTGCTCCTGTCACCGCTTCGTATTCTCTTAGTGTAGTGCCGATCGCCTCGATGTGTTTTGTGTTCGACACCACTACGGTGACATCGTCGGCATATGCTGACACGGATCTTCCGCATCCTAGTTCGCGCGGGACCCCCCTCAACGTCTCCAGTTTGTGCAGTAATGGCTCGAGAGGCAATACGTACAATAGGGACGAGAGGGGACATCCTTGGCGGACCGAGCGCATGATGTTCAACGGTTCCGAAAGGTGACCGTTCACTCTCACTACAGATCAGATGTCGCTGTGCATGGCAGCGATCCAGCCTCTGAAGACGGGCCCAAAGCCAGCCGCCCTCAGGACTGCCGCTAGGTAACGATGGTCGACCCTATCGAAGGCTTTCGACTGATCTAAATTGATCAAAGACCCACCCTTGCCAGGTTCCCTAGCTACCCTCTCTACGATGTATCGCATGAGGTGGAGGTTGTCGTGGATGGATCTGTCGGGAATGTCGCATGTCTGTGCCTCTCCCACCAGACCACCAACGACAAGCGCCAACCTCTTTGCTAGCACCTTGGCCAAAATCTTGAACTCTGTGTTTAGCAGAGTTATGGGCCTAAAATTATCTATGTTATCCCCCTTGTTCGGAACCTTTCTCAGCAGCGCCACCGCTCTTTCGGCTCACAGAGCTGGGAATTCTCCCGTTCTGTTGCCAGTTGCAGTAGGCGTCCGCCAAGAGGCCTCCGAAAAAGTTTGGCATTTGTACGTAAAGTTCATAGGGCAGACCATCCAAACCAGGCGATTTACCCCTTGTGCAACTAGTCATTGCATCCCGTACCTCAGCGGTCGTTATCGGCTTTTCGCAACACTCCGCCTCAGTGGCCGAAAGCCGCGGCAGTTCGTCGAGGTAGACACTAAAGTCCATCCCACGATCCGGCCCGCCACTGCCCCCGACAGTTGAGCGAAGTGTCGCTGAAAAGCTTCACACATTTGCCCGGGATCGAGTAGCATGCGCCCGTCGTGGTCCACCAAAGACCGGATCGTGGCTTTGTTGCCACGACGCGCCTCCGCCACTCGGGCCCATTGAACGGCTTTCGTCCCCTCGTGTCTGAGAGCACGCACCCTAGCTCTGACAACGCAGCCTTCGTGCTTTGCATTGAAGAATTGGTCAAGGGCCAATTTCGCCGCAAGTACGTCGGTCGCGATGCCTTTGCTAAGCGCCTCATCTAATTTTCTAACTAGTTCTCCCTCTGCTCTATTTTTCTCTATTGTTAAAGTCTTACTAAACCTAATGGACTCTATTCTAATTGCTCTTTTCAGAGCAAACCACCACTTGTTGTTTACGATGGCCCCTGTCAACGCCCGCTTAACTAGTTCGCTAATCCGGTCTCTGTAGGCCTTGCGCGCTGGTAAGGACGCGTTTAGCTTCCAGTAGCCGGGTCCTCGCCTATGAAGCCTATCTAAGTCAAGCACACAGATCACGAATTTGTGCTCCGTGTAGCTGACTATCTTGAATTGTGGACAGCCTATGCTAGACCTATCTATTTCCCTACAACATACTCTATCTAGATATGATCTGGATGACCCTATGCGATTTGTCCAAGTCCACATTGGTACATTCGGGAAATCCATTCGGTACCTGTCAGACAGTTCAAAACGTCTGAGCAGGTTGGTGAGACTCTTTCACCCTCCTTCCCTATCCACTGATCCCACACAATCCCAGCGTGCATCTAAGATCCCGTTCCAGTCGCCCACTAACACTAAAGAGCGGGACGTTCCAAGAAAGGTCTCCAGACGCCGGAAGAAATCAGGCCGCCCTGCTCCTGTCGGGGCATAGACGGCCACTAACCTGAGAGCTTGGCCGTCTCCGCTGGTCACGTCCAGCACCACCAACTCACCTTCTGTGTCCAGGAAGATGGCCCGTATGGCAAGATCCAAACCTCTCCAAAAAAGCACAGCAACTACCCCCCCCCCGATCCCGGACGATTGGGAGATGCGTACACATCGTAGCCGCCGAAGATCGGTGCGAAAGCCTGTGCTTCGGAGATTCTGGTCTCGCTGATGGCCACTACATCTATGTTTAGTGACCTGAGGTCGTTGAGCATGTGGCCCTGCTTCCATAACGAGCCCAAGCCACGCGCATTTATGCTGCCTATTCTGAGTGAGGTCATGTTGAAAAGGAGTTGAAAAGATGGGAAAGACCACTTACCTTACTTCTCGTAGGGGAAGGACGGTTTTTCCATCCTTTTCACTGCTTGTGGCCTCCTCAGGAAGGATGTCCTTATAAATCCTCCTGGAGAGTGCTTGTCGGAAGTCTCCGATGTCTTTGGGGAATTTTTGTTTTAGTGTCATGTACGTTTTCTGTGTGATGCGAGTGATTTGTATGTGTGGAGGTGGTGTGAATTTTGGGGTTGTTGTGTAGTCTTTTTCTGTGATGCTGGTGTTGTGTTGGATGTAGTGTAATACTTGCTTGTTGTTCAAATGTAATGCTGTGTAGTGTGTATCGTTTTGGTTGTTTTGTTTTGTTTGCGTTTGTTGTGGGTTTGTTTCTGTTTCGCATTTTGGTGACTTTTGTGGTGTAGGTGATGGTGGTGTTGGAGTTAATGATGGTGATGGTGTTGGTGTTTGGGTTGATGGGGTTGGTGATGCTGGTGTGGATGGTGGCATATCTGTCCTAACTTTTTTGTTTCTTAGTTTATTTGTTTCCCTCTGTATTTTGTTTTTGCAGGGGGAAGGAAGAGAATTTTTTCTTTTTTGGTTTCATTTTTTTTTCCGGATATCGTTTCCCACTCCTCGTCGTCACAATCTGTCTACAGTTGTGATAGGCCGGGGAGTGGAAAATCCTCCACAGCCGTTAGTTATGGTTGTGGTGTGGTGGATGGTGTAGGCGCTGGTGCTAGTTCTGAAGTGTTGGGCGTTGGTGGTGTTGGTTTTGCTACTGTTGCTGGGGTTGTTGCTGTTATAGTTGCTTCTGTTGTTGCTGCTACAGTTGTTGCGGCCATCTCTGCTACTGGAGGTGTTGATGGTTGTGTCACTGGGGTGGGTAGGAGAGGTGGCCTCAACCTTTTAGCCTGAGGGCAGAAAGCCCTTAGGTGGGTTCCTTCACCACAAACGACCCACCTAGGTCTTCTGCCCTCGACAATTACCGTGAGGTGGCTGCCGTCAGTGAGGTCTATTACCTCTGGGATCTCCTCAATGCTTTTTTGGTCCGCTTGGATTAGGAGCTCCATCCCAGATCCGGACCAGTTTTCCTGCTTTTCTTTTGCTATTGCTATTATTTTCGTGTTGGCTTCGATGCCGGCGAGGACAGCCGCTATTAGCCAGGGAATTTCGATGGCCGGTGGAACGTGGGTCACCCTGATCTTTACGAGTCTCTGGCCACAATAGCTTGGGACGAGTGTGAAGCCGTCACTTTTTAATGGGGCCATGGATTGTTCTCTAGCCTCCTCTGGTGTTTCAAAGAACACATCCACGGTTCCATACTTTAGCCCACGTCTGATGTGGGTTTTTCTTGCCCACACATGTCCCAAAGCTTTTTGGATTTGGGACTCGGATGCCCGTTCCACTCGGCGCGATTTTACATTTATTGTTCTATACGACACGGTGCATAGGCGCCGGTGCTCCATTTTATTAGGTGGGGGGTGAGGCTGACCCTGTACCCATCTTTCTTTACCATTTGTTTGGCATTTTCTAAATCCTCTTGAGTTACCGTGAATGCTTCGAATTGTTTTGCCACTATGGCGAAACTGAGGGTTGGTTTTATAATGACATTGTTGTTGTTGTTGCTATCCTTATTTGTGTTAATGTTAATTTTAGTTTCAGTTGTGGTAGTGGTGACGTCAGTCGTCTTTGGTGCGGAAGAGTCCATTTTGCTTAATTTCATTTCTACATCACGAGTTAATTTATTTGTTTTTATTTTGTTTCTGTTGTCGCGGTGGTGGTGGGGGTGGTGGTTGTCGCGGTGGGGGTGGGGGTGGAGGCTATAACACCTGCAGTCATTGCTAATGGCGGGAAATGAATGTCTGCCTAAGACAAATTAAAAATATTGCTACTGCTTATATTTTTTTTTGTGTTGGCAAACGTAGTAACATTTACAATGGTGGTGTCGGTGTGATGTGTTATTTTGTGAGGAAGGCTTTCAGCTGCTTCGTGCAGAGGGGAATTAGCCATTTTTTTCAAAGAAATTTTTGGATAATAATAAAAGTTAAAATTTTGGGCACAAGGCCCTAATCTTTTTGGGTGTCCTTTTCGGAAAACAATGTATGTGTGCTTATAAACAGTTAACAATAACATTTTCCATAAATGGCAATTTTTAACAAACGGAAATAACAAACCTTTGCGGAGCTAACGATGATACGATTTACTACGTAGGTCGCCAATAATAATAATAATAATAATAATAATAATAATAATAATAATAAGGCAAGAATGTATCTATAAAAACATTTGAAAAATTGAGCAAGTATAAGGACCTGGAAATAGAAATTGGAAAAATGTGGAAATTGAGAACTAAAACAATACCAGTGGTTGTAGGCGCTCTGGGAATGATACCTAAGGGGTCTAATGATTACTTATCGCAAATCCCAGGAAACCCGCGTATAGGAGAAATACAAAAGATAGTACTAATGGGAACTGCCCATATACTAAGGAAGATTCTGTCAATATATGTACATCACAAATCTAAACACTAAAGATGCATGTGTGAATATGTATGTTCTTTCTTGAACATGGCGTACCTTGTTGTCTCTTGAGGTCACTGGTTGTGACTTGGTGATAACTCGTATGAACATAAAGCAAGATAAATGCAACTGTAATAATAATAATAATAATAATAATAATAATAATAATAATAATAATGATAATAATAATAATAATAATGATAATAATATAATAACTATTTCCAAAAGATGATGAACAATTGCACGGACTATTATCCACTGTGGAGCAGTTAAGTGATGACATTAAAATGGAGTTTGGAGTAGATAAATGCGCAAAGCAACGTTCATCAGAGGAAAGCTGCTGAAAAGTTCAGACATTAATCTTGATCGAGGGAATGTGATAAGAGAACTTGATCGAGAGGAAACTTACAAATATCTACGTGTTTGTGAAGGAGACGGAATCAAGCACTCGACAATGAGGGAAAGGATAAGGAAGGAATGTTACCGCAGAGTAGGAGCAATCTTAAGAACGGAATTGAATGCAAGGAATAGGATCGATGCCATAAACACGCTTGCCATACCAGTAGTAACCTACAGTTACAATGTCATCAACTGGTCAAGCACAGAGATCCGTAGGCTCGATAAAAAATTCGAACATTCTTAACCATGCACAGAATGCATCACCCTAAGGCAGATACAGATAGAATATATCTCCCTAGGAAAGAAGGAGGACGTGGGTTAATCCAGTTAGACATTGCGTTGAAACCTGCAACAATTAGATTATCTAAGGGAATCACATGATTGGATGATCAAACTCGTTTTGAAACACGAAAATATCAAAAGATCATACTCCATTACAAAAGATGCACAAATATACAGTAATGGACTACAAATTTCAGAAGTCCCATTTTCTGCTGAAATGGAAAACACAGAAAAAGCAAAGCAGGTAAAAGTAACTGCAAAGAAAGAACTGCTACAGAAACTGGCTAAGAAATGGCAAGAAAAGCCTCTGTATGGAAAATAACCAGAACCAGCTTACAACCACTGATGTTGACAAAACTTTAACCCATCAGTGGTTGGCATCCGCTGGACTGAAATCAGAGACTGAAGGTCTGATTATATCAGCACAAGATCAGTGTCTGCCAACAAAATATTACCAAGCCAACATAATAAAAAATGGATGCAGCCCATTATGCCGTGTATGTAAAAAACAACGAGAGACCATTGACCATATAATTTCAATGTGCAGTCCTATAGCTCCAATCGAATGACAGAGCTGCACAATACATATATTGGATAATGTGTAAACATTTTGACCTGCCCCATCAAAAGAATTGGTGGCAGCATCAACCACCTCCCATACTTGAAAAATATCACATTTCAATCTTGTGGAACTTTAGCATCCAAACAGACCGAAAAATAGATGCAAATAGACCTGATATAATATTGAAGGACTTTAAAATGAGGGTATGCCTGCTAATTGATATGGCCGTTCCAATAGACAAGAATCTATCTGTAAAAACATTTGAAAAATTGGGCAAGTATAAGGACCTGGAGATAGAAATTAGAAAATGTGGAAATTGAGAACTAAAACAATACCAGTGGTTGTAGGCGCTTTGGGAATGATACCTAAGGGGTCTAATGATTACTTATCGCAAATCCCAGGAAACCCGCATATAGGAGAAATACAAAAGATAGTACTAATGGGAACTGCCCATATATTAAGGAAGATTCTGTCAATATAAGTACATCACAAGTCAAAACACCTAAAGATGCATGTGTGATTATGTATGTTCTTTCTGGACCATGGCGGACCTTGTTGTCTCTTGAGGTCACTGGTTGTGACTTGGTGATAACTCGTATGAACATAAAGCAAGATAAATGCAGCTGTAATAATAATAACAGGCGCACTAGGTACTCTCCCAAAAAGTTTCCAGGGATGGTTAAAGAAAATTGGCCCCGCCCTGCTTTTTGGGACACTTCGAAAGGCATTCTTGCTGGGAACAGCAAGAACCCTCCGATACGTCCTGAATATATGAGACTGCAGGTAGTGGCTTGATATTCATTTCAACAAACTTTCCAGTTAACTAACATCAATGACTGAGACTCAAAGAATAATAATAATAATAATAATGGTTTCTTTATTAACCACAAGGGTTTACATAAAGTAGACATTAAGGAAAGTGCAGGACAATACAGGACGGTACAAATGGGCATTTCTACGTGTAAAAAACAAAAACAGAGGATGTAACTAAAAAATAACAATGAAAGATTCCCCAATAGTGGGGAGACTTCCGAGGGACATTTGTGGAGAAAGACCATTAAAAAGCCACAGTGACCCTGCCCTCTCCCAGTTTTCCACCTTTAACTTACAGACACATACTGAGAGTAGGCCCATTCACTCGGGACATTCTTGCCTCTGTCACCCATCTTTCAACAAAATGCTTGGGAGAGAGCACTTCCCTTTCTACCCTGATTTTCCTTTTCAAATGAAATTTGAAAAAGGTAATCAGGGCATCACCGAAGAGGTAAGTGCTTCGCTTCAGCCCTTTCAAACGTTTGCACTATACTATCTATTTCGCCATGGCCACCAGACAGATAAACACTTCCTGCCCTTCCCGGCTAAAGGAAGAGGGCGTGGCCATCCTCACGATGGAGTCAGCTGATAGCTGGATCCGTCCTACACGCGACAGCAGGTGTTCGACATAAACCCACAAATCAGCAATGCTCGGACACTGGACGAGTGCGTGCAGGAAGGTTTCGTCGCCCTGCGCGCATCTCGGACATGCCCGGCTGACGGCACCTCCATGCCTGTAGAGTTTATCCCGAACTGGCAAAGCCCTTCGGTAGCACTGCCAGGCCAGGGATTATTGAATGTTGTCCATAGGCCCCGGCCCGAAAGTTCTTCCGAAGAGATTGGCTAGTTGATTTTCGTCGACGTCTAGAGTTTCCCCAAGTACGTCGTCGCTCTTCCCCTTCACTGATTCTCTATAGAACGCCAAGTTGGAGTATCCACCGATCACATTGCCCGATTGGTCGATTTCTGTGAGCGCCTGAAGAAATTCCAGTCTTCAAGCGATCCCTCTCGGTCTTCGCTTGACCCAGGACTGCAGCTCCTTCAAGGAGACGAGCTGGGGAAATACGTGTCTAGCAAACGGCGACAACAACTGATCACCGTCAAGGAAGAGGTGGAGATGTCGTAGCCTGAGCTCGTGTCTGCGCATCATCAGCCACAGCATTCCCAGCCCTCCACGTAGCGGGTGTTGACAGCAGATTAACCGCCTGACCATCTGAGCGCGTCCCTTCCACGAAAAGCGAAAGAGCAAACGCTCCAGCGCAGTCAGGCAGGGCTTAGGACAAGGTACGACGGTCAGGCGGTAGTAGATGACGGACGCGATATACGCGTTAGCCATCTTCGCTCGACTTTTCAGGGGTAGCTTCCTCTCCGCCCATTTCTGGGTGAGAGAAGCCACCCTGCTCGTCACCTCGTCCCAGCTTTTGTCCGTCTGGAGGTCCGGACCGAACCAGACCCCGAGCAATTTAACCGCTCCGTCCGTCCAGCGCCCGACGACGCTGTTTGACGGCATAGACCTGCCTCTCTAGGTGCCGAGCTGCAGGCCCACTAACTTTACCTGGTTGATCATTGCTCCTCTCACCGCTTCGTATTCTCTTAGTGTAGTGCCGATCGCCTCGATGTGTTTTGCGTTCGACACCAGTACGGTGGCGTCGTCCGCATATGCTGACACGGATCTTTCGCATCCTAGTTCGCACGGGACCCCCCTCAACGTCTCCAGTTTGTGCAGTAATGGCTCGAGAGTCAATACGTACAAGAGGGACGAGAGTGACATCCTGGGCGGAACGAGAGCATGATGTTGAACGGTTCCGAAAGGTGATCGTTCACTCTCACCACAGAGCAGATGTCGCTGTGCATGGCAGAGATCCAGCTCTGGAGACGGGCCCAAAGCCAGCCGCCCTTAGGACTGCCGCTATGTAGCGATGGTCGATCCTATCGAAAGCTTTCGAATGATCTAAATTGATCAAGGACCCACCCGTGCCAGGTTCCTTAGCTACCGTCTCTACCATGTATCGCATGAGGTGGAGGTTGTCGTGGATGTATCTGTCGAGAATGGCGCATGCCTGCGCCTCTTCCACCAGACCACCAACGACAAGAGCCAACCTCTTTGCTAGCACCTTGGCCAAAATCTTGAACTCTGTGTTTAGCAGAGTTATGGGCCTAAAATTATCTATGTTATCCCCCTTGTTCGGATCCTTTCTCAGCAGCGCCACAGCTCCACGGCTCACAGAGCTGGGAATTCTCCCGTTCTGTTTCCAGTTGCAGTAGACGTCCGCCAAGAGGCCTCCGAACAAGTCTGGCATATGTACGTAAAGTTAATAGGGCAGACCATCCAATCCGGGCGATTTACCCCTTGTGCAGCCAGTCATTGCCTCCCGTACTTCAGCGGCTGTTATCGGCTTTTCGCAACACTCCGGCTCAGTGGCCGAGTGCGGCGGCAGTCCGTCGAGGTAGACACTAAAATCCATCCCTCGATCCGGCCCGCCGCTGCCCCCTAACAGCTGTAAGAAGTGTCGCTGAAAAGCTTCACACATTTGTCCGGGATCGAGTAGCATGCACCCGTCGTGGTCCACCAAAGACCGGATCGTGGATTTGTTGCAACGACGCGTGTCCGCCACTCGGGCTCATTGAACGGCTTTCGTCCCCTCGTGTCTGAGAGCACGCACCCTAGCTCTGACAACGCCGCCTTCGTGCTTTCAATTGAAGAATTGTTCATGGGCCAATTTCGCCGCAAGTATGTCGGTAGCGATGCCTTTGCTGAGCGCCTCGTCTAATTTTCTAACTAATTCTCCCTCTGCTCTATTTTTCTCTATTGCTAAAGCCTTACTAAACCTAATGGACTCTATTATAATTGCTCTTTTCAGAGCAAACCACCACTTGCTATTGACGATGTCCCCCGTCAACGCCCGCTTAACTAGTTCGCTAACCCGGTCTCTGTAGGCCTTGCATGCTGGTAAGGACGCGTTTCGCTTCCAGTAGTCGGTCGTCTCATATGAAGCCTATCTAAGTCAAGCACACAGATCACGAATTTGTGGTCCGTGTAGCTGACTATCTTTAATTGTGGACAGCCTATCTATTTCCCTACAAAATACTCTATCTAGATATGATCTGGATGACCCTACGATATTAGTCCAAGTCCACATTGGCACATTCGGGAAATCCAATCGGTACCTGTCAGACAGTTCAAAACATCTGAGCAGGTTGGTGAGGCTCTTTCACGTTCCTCCCCTATCCGCTAATCCCACACAGTCCCAGCGTGCATCTAAGATCCCGTTCCAGTCGCCTACTAACACTAAAGAGCGGGACCTTGCAAGAAAGGTCTCCAGACGCCGGAAGAAATCAGGCCGCCCTGCTCCTGTCGGGGCATAGACGGCCACTAGCCTGAAAGCTTGCCCGTCTCTGCTGGTCACGTCTAGCACCACCAACTTACCTTCTGAGTCCAGGAAGATGGCCCGTATGGTGAGTCCAAACCTCTCCGAAAAAGCACAGCAACTCCACCCCCGATCACGGACGGCTGGGAGATGCGTAAACATCGTAGCCGCCGAGGATCGGTGCGAAAGCACGCGATTCGGAGATTCTGGTCTCGCTGATGGTCACTACATCTATGTTTAGTTACCTGAGGTCGTTGAGCAGGTGGCCCTGCTTCCATGACAACCGCAAGCCACGAGCATTTATGCTGCTTATTCTGAGTGAGGTCATGTTGAAATTGAGTGGAAAAGATGGGAAAGACCACTTATCTTACTTCTCGTAGAGGAAGTATGGTTTGTTGTTCAAATTTAATGCTGTGTAGTGTGTATCATTTTGGTTGTTTTGTTGTTTTGTTTGCGTTTGTTGTGGGTTTGTTTCTGTTTCGCTTTTTGGTGAATTTTGTGGTGTTGGTGACGGTGGCGTTGGGGTTAATGATGGTGATGGTGTTTGTGTTTGTGGTATTGGGGTTGGTAATGCTGGTGTGGATGGTGGCATATCTGTCCTAACTTTTTGTTTGATGGTTTATTTGTTTCCCGCTGTATTTTGTTTTTGGAAGGGGAAGGAAGAGAATTTTTCTCTTTTTTGGTTTCTACTTTTTCTTTTTTCCTGATACCGCTTCCCACTCCTCGTCGTCACAATCTGTCTCCAGTTGCGATAAGCAGGGGAGTGGAAAATCCTCCACAGGCGTTGGTTTTGGTTGTGGCGTGCTGGATGGTGTAGGCGCTGGTGCTAGTTCTGGCGCGCTGGGCGGTGGTGGTGTTGGTTTTGCTACTGTTGCTGCGGTTGTTGCTGTTACAGTTGCTTCTGTTGTTGCTGCTACAGTTGTTGCTGCCATATCTACTGCTGGTGGTGTTGATGGTTGAGTCACTGTGGTGGGTAAGAGAGGTGGCCTCAACCTTTTAGCCTGAGGGCAGAAAGCCCTTAGGTTGGTTCCTTCACCACAAACGACACACCTATGCCTTCTGCCCTCGACGATTACGGTGAGGTGGCTACAGTCAGTGAGGTCTATTACCTCTGGGATCTCCTCAATGCATTTATGGTCCGCTTGGATCAGATCCGGAACAGTTCTCCTGCTTTTCTTTTGTTATTTCGATTATTTTTGTGTTGGCCTCGATGTCGGCGAGGACGGCAGCCATTAGCCAGGGAATTTCGATGGCCGGTTAAACGTGGGTCACCCTAATCTTCACGAGTCTCTGGCCACAATAGTTTGGGACGAGTGTGAAGTCGTCACTTCTTAATGGGGCCATGGAGTGTTCTCTGGCCTCCTGTGGTGTTTCAAAGAACACGTCCACGGTTCCATATTTCTGCCTACGTCGGATGTGGTTTGTTTGCCCACACATGTCCCAAAGCTTTTTGGATTTGGGACTCGGATGCCCGTTCCACTCGGCGCGATTTTATGTTAATTGTCCGATAAGACACGGTGCATAGGCGACGATGCTCCATTTTATTAGGTGTGTGTGTGGGGGGGGGATGAAACTGTACCCATCTTTCTTTGCCATTCTGTTGGCTTCTTCTAATTCTTCCTGAGTTACCTGGATCGCCCGCACGTTTTTGCTACTCTGGCAAAACTCAGGGTGGTTTTCTTAATTGCATTGTTGCTGTTGTTGTTATCGTTATTTTTGTTATTATTAATTTTAGTTTCAGTTGTGGTGGTGGTGGCCTCAGTGGTGTTCGGTGTGGAAGAGTTTATTTTGGTTGAATTCATTTCGTTATTTACGAGTTAATTTATTTTTTCTTTTGTTTCTGTTGTCGCTGTGGTGGTGGTGGGGGTAGCGGCTATAACACCTGCGTCATTGGTAATGTCGGGAAATGTATGTCTGCCTGAGACAAATTAAAAAAATTGCTACTGCTTATATTTTTTAGTGTTGTCAAACGTAGTAATATTTACAATGGTGGTGTCGGTGTGAGGGGTTAGTTTGTGAGGAAGGCTCTCAGCTGCTTGGTGCAGCTGTGAGTCGGCCATGATTTTTTCAAAGAAATGTTTTGAAAATTATAACATTTTAAATGTTGGGCACAAGGCCCCAATCCTTTTGACTGTCCTTTTAAGAAAACAATGTATGTGCACTTATATACAGTTAACAATAAAACACTTTTCATAAATGGCAATTTTAAACAACTGAAAATAACAAATCTTTGCGGAGTTCACGATAATACGATTTACTACGTAGGTCGCCAATAATAATAATAATAGTAATAATAATTGTTTCTACTTTTAGCACAAGGCCAGCAATTACCCAGTGCCTTACTGGTACTTTATTTTATCGACCCCGTAAGGATGAAAGGCAAAGTCAACCTCGGCGGGATTTGAACTCAGATCGTAAAGGGACGTAACTATGCTGGAAAGCATGGTGTCCGAGCCTCTACCGATACTACCAATCCACCGCCCTCAATAATAGTAATAATAATGATTTCATTTATTGGCCACAAGGGCCGACATATAGGGGACAATACAAAAGACTGGGACAGTGGGGTTTTACAGAAAAATCGAGTAAACAATATGAATATCAATAACAAAGTAACAATGACAAAGTAACAATAAAGTAACAAGAAAATTACGAGAAAAAATTCCCCAATAGGGGGGATGACCACCTAGGGTTCGCTCAGGTACCCTACCAGTCCTGAACGACACGACGCTTCGAGAGCACCCTGGAAGGGCACCCCTCTCCTCTTCAAATGTACCGACTTACATCCGCATGACCAGAGTAGGCCCACTCACACGGGCCATTCTCGCCACATTCGCCCACCTTTCAGCAAATGTACTGGGGGCAGCACTTCTCTCTGCACCCTCACCCTCCTTACCAAGTGAAACTTGAAAAAGTTGATGAGAGATTGGCCGAAGAGAAAAGTGTCTGTCTTCAGTCCTTTCAACCTCGTCCACCATACAACCTCTTTCGCTACTGCCACCAGACAGAGGAAAATTGCCTGCCCTTCCTGGTTAAAAGAAAGCGACAGTTCGATCTTCACTATGGACTCGGTCGATAGCCGGATCTGTTCTACACGCGACAACAGCTGTTCAACATAACTCCACAAGTCAGTAATGCACGGACACTGGACGAGTGGGTGCAGAACGGTTTCGTCGCTCTGCGCGCATCTCGGTCAGGTCCGTCTGACAGCACTTCCGTGCCTGTAGAGTTTATCTCGAACCGGCAGTGCCCCCGGTAGCACTGCCAAGCGAGTGACTTTTGGAAATTATCCATCGTCCCCGGCTCGAAACTCTTCCGGTACAGACTGGTTAGTTCGACTTCGTTGACTCCCAGAGCCTCTCCGAGTGCATCGTCGCACTTGACCACCACTAATCCTCTATAGAACTCGAGAGTGGAAGTTCCACTGACCACATTGCCCGCCTGGTAGAGGGCAGTGAGTGCCTGGCAACGTTCCAGATGCCAGTCACCCAGTCTCGGTCTCTTCGTGACCCAGGACTGCAACTCAGTCAAAGAAACGAGCTGCGGAAAGGCCCGTCTGACAAATGGCGACCACACCTGTTCATCGTTTAGGCAGAATATCTGGAGATGCTGCAGCCTCAGCGCGTGCCTGCGCATCATTAATCACGGCATGCCCAGCCCTCCACGTAGAGGGTGCTGGCAGCAGATGGACTGCCACACCAGCGGAACCTGACCCCTCCACAAGAATTTGAAGAGGAGCCGCTCCAAGATTGCGAGGCGTGAACGGGGGCAAGAGACGACAATCAGACGGTAGTAGATGACGGACGCGATGTACCCGTTCGCTATCTCCGCCCGACCTTTCAGTGATAGCTCCATCCCAGCCCATTTCTGGGTGAGACTGACTACCCTGCCAGTCACCTTGTCCCAATTCTTATCCACCTGGAGGTCTGGCCTGAACTAAACCCCTAGCAACTTTACCGGTCCGTCCGTCCAGTGCCTATAGGCGCTGTTGGACGGCATGGACTTGCCTCTCCAGGTGCTGAGTTGCAAGCCCACTGACTTTTCCGGGTTAAGTTTGGCTCCCGTCAACCTTTCATATTCCTCCAATAAGTTGTCGACCACCTCGATTTCTGAGGTGTCCGACACCATCACGGTGATGTCGTCCGCATAAGCCGACACAGCTTTTCCGCGTCCCGGTTCGAGCGGGATTACCTGCAACAGCTCCAGCTTCCGCAGTAAAGGCTCAAGAGTCAATACGTACAGAAGGGAGGAGAGAGGGCACTCTTGACTGACCGATCGGGAGACCCGAAACGGTTCTGAGAGGTGGCCATTAATTTAGACCATCGAGCAGGTGCCGCTGTGCAGTGGAGCGATCCAGCTTCTGAAGATGGAGCCGAAGCCAGCCGCCTTGAGGACAGCCTCCAGGTTCCGATGGTCGACCCTATCGAATGCTTTCGATTGATCTAAATTGTTCAGAGCCCCACCGAAGCCAGGTTTTCATCCTACCCTCTCTATGATGTATCGCATTAGGTGGAGATTAACGTGTATGGACCTGGTTGGGATTGCGCAAGTTTGCGTCTCCCCAACCAAATCCCCGACGACAAGCGCCAAACTCTTCGCTAACACCCTGGCCAAATTCTTAAACTCTGTGTTGATCAGAATTATGGCCCTGAAATTGTCTAATGTGTCCCTCTTGTTCACGTCTTTCCTTATCAGCCTCATAACGCCCCAGCTCACAGAACTTGGAATACTCCCGTTTTGCTGCCAGTTGCAAACTTGACTGTCACCACATATTATGAACGTGAAGATTGCGAAAGCATGAAAGTACTTGTTCAATTAACACTTAGAATTTAATATTCTATCATACTATTTCATTATAATAGCATTATAAATTTTAAAGGATTGTAATTAAAACGAGTAAATCAGACAAAGTTGGAATTCCTCTTATTAATATAATCTTCTATACACAATCATACACACCCGTGTATTATATTTATCTATCTATCTATCTATCTATCTATCTATCTATATATATATATATATATATATATATATATATATATATATATATATATATATATATATATATATATATATATATATATATATATACATATATATATATATATACATATATATATATATATACATATAACACCGGCCAGTGTTACCTCCCTTGACATGCTGCAACATCAAAACAGGCTAATTTTGCGAGCAATGAAGCTTGACGTGGATTTAACCTCAAATTCTCTTTCCGAGCAATGTAAGGAACACTTTTGATTATTTATGCCCTTGAGAAGCCCAACTGGGCAAAACGTACGAAGGTGCTGTTTTAAATAAAGATGTTTTAACGGTCTATTCTCCGATTTCTTACATTCCCACGTATATATATATATATATATATATATATATATATATATATATATATATATATATATATATATATATATATATATATATATATACACATATATATGTATATATATATGTATATATATATATGTGTGTGTGTATGTATATATATATATATATATATAAATATATATATATGTATATATATTTATATATGTATATATATATATATATATATATATATGTATATATATATATATATGTAGATAAATCTACCAAGAGTTTACGGTAGTGTCCAATCCGTATGAAGAACTCAATGTATTCCGGATATCATGGAAAGAAGAGATGTAATGAAAAATCACTTTCGGTGAAAGATAAACGGTATACAGAGTCAAGATAAAATATTAAACAAATAATGAATAAACAATGAGACAGTTCCTTATATTAAACAAAAAAAGTTCATTATTTAACGATCGTTTCTAGGATATATATGTGTTAGAATTGGCATGCATATTCAACAGATCTATGTACAAAATTATACAAAATTATACAAACTATCAAGATTAAATATACATACCAACACGTATATACGCCGTCTTCAGAAATAATGAAGTATATTTATTGATAATAACAACAATTCAAAATTTCAGGTCCGTTTGGGAACAAAATTGACCAATGAAAACACAAAAGGTTAAATGCAGTTCGGTGTGTGTATATACATGTAAAACCCTTACACATATTTTACAAAAATGTATGTATAATTTGTATACGCATACTAAAAGGATGGATGCAAATACAACATTTCAAGGTTAATGTCTCTGTAAGTTTATAATGCACAGATAAGATGCGTATAGACACACAAATATGAAATTAAGTATATAAATATATTTTTTCATACTCACACATATCCGTACAATCACACATACACGCGCGTATATGCATAAATATACACATAACCACGAACATACAAACACACACACACCCCCACTCACATTTATATATGTGGATATAAAATCATAAGCACATGGATATTAATTCACTCACATAAACACTGGCACACACATTTAGATCAAGATACAGAAATTAGGTGGGAGGGGGGGGGGGAGAGGTCAGTATTCAACGGTCTGGGCAGACTGCTTAATATAGATGTATCTATAAACTAAGAAAATAAAAAATAATAAATAATAAATAAACATTAAAGAGGAAAGAATAGAAAGAAAAAAGAAAAAAGAAATATATCAAGAAAATATATATATATATATATATATATACATATATATATATATATATATATATATATATATATATATATATATATATATACATACACACACACACACACATACATATATATACACACATATACAAACACATACATACATATACACACATCCACACTAAGAACATACATACACACACATATATAAACATATACATATACACACATACATACATATACACATATACATATAGATACACATATATATATATATATATATATATATATATATACATATATATGTATATACACATACATACACACATACATATACATATAATCACACATACTATATAGACACACATATATATAACCACACACATACACGCACATATACAACACTTACATACTTATATACATACAGATATACACATACATAGCTATATATACACACAAATATATACAGACTTACATACATACATACAGACAAATACTTACGCATCTATATATCGGTATATACATACAAACACCACTACACTATCACACAACTTAGACATACAAAGAGAAAGGTATATACCTATACACACATACATATACAAATAGAAAAACATATAGATATATATATATATATATACACACACATATATATATATATATACATATATATATATATACATACATATACACATACACACACATACACATACATACACATACATACATGTACACACACATAGAAATATATACGCATACACACATACACACATACATATAAAGTCATATACACACATACACCTACACGAACATACACATACACATATATAAAGATATATATACACACACACACACACACATACATACACACACATATATATAAAAAATAAATAATAAAGATATATACATATATATATATATATATATATATATATATATATATATATATACATATATATATATATATACACACACATACATACACACATTCATAGACATACATGTACATACATACACATACATAGATATACATACATATATATATACACACATAGACATATACATACATAACTGTCTTCTTCTTTCTAACAACCTTAGCCTTTCAGAAATTGAAAAAAACAAAAAACATATTAGAACTTTCCTTAAAGACTATTATAATCTTAATATTACTTTTGAAAAAACAAGTAAAGTAGTAAATTTCCTAGATATAACTTTAGATTTAGCTACGGGTATCTACCAACCTTACCATAAACCTAACCAAAACTTACATTACATACACTCACAATCTAATCACCCTAAATCTATCCTTAAAAACCTTGCATATAATATATCACTTAGAATTTCTAACCTTTCTTCTAACCAAGATGTATTTGATAAAAATGCGACCTTCTATAACGAAGCTCTAGATAGAAGTGGCCACAAAAATAGATTAGAATATATACCTTCTACTAAAAATACTGAAAGCATACAACCTAATATTACCAACAAACACCAAATGAAAAGTACACACCTAAATGCCACCCACACTATACCCCAAAATACCAAATCTTCTAATATAAAGTATAGTAACTCTCAAAAAACTACTCATCATACAACTCTAATAAATATTAATAATAAAACTCCTAATAAAAAGGATAAAACACCTAAATCTACAAATATAACTAAAAATGGTTGTGGTGAGATCATTAACATTAATCCTCCTAGTAAAAATCACGATACAACCTATAAAAATAATAAAAATAATAAACAACATAGAAACCGTAATAGACGGGTTACTTGGTATAATGCTCCATTTAATTTACAAGTTAAGGATAATATTGCTAAAAAATTTTTTTATATCCTTGAGAAAAACTTCCCGCCAAACCACAAATACCATCAAATATTAAATAGGTCTACAGTTAAATTCTCATACTCTACAACAAATAACATAAAACAAAATATAAGTGCCTATAATGCATATAAATGTAAGAAAACCATAAGTATACCACCAGTACATCAAATTAACCATAATATCTCCTCAAATACAGAATTAACGAAAGGATGTAACTGTAGAAACAAAGCAAACTGCCCATTAAAAGGGAATTGTCTTGTTAACAACATAGTCTATAAATGTAATGTTAAAACTAAAGATTCTATTTGCTCATATATAGGAGCTACCTCTAACAATTTTAAGACAAGGTTTAATACCCACAAGCATAGTTTTAAAAATGCCGCACTGGCTAATACAACATCTCTAGCAGAAAAAATCAATAGTTATAAAAATAAGAATATAGAATATGATTTGACCTGGAGTGTGCTCAAAAGAGCCACCCCTTATCAAAATAATAGAAATGAATGTAGATTATGTTCCCAAGAACTATTTGAAATAATGAAATCTAAGGATATCTTATTAAATAAACGACAGGAATTAATTATATCGTGTAATCATAAACTAAAAAAAACATTTAAATATTATAAACCTAATTAATAACATTATTTTAGAAATTAATTTAATTTAAATGTTAGTTAACCTATAAATTTAATTTAAGTAAAATTTTATTACAGATGAGAATATAAAATATTATGTAATCATAAATTGTGAAAAACCTTTAAATATTACTAATATATACTTAGTAATTTAATTTATAGATTAATTTTAATTTATTTAAACCTTTTTTTATTATAATTCTTTTACAGATAAAATATAACAAAATAATATCGTGTATCCAATGACAGAGAAATAATTTTTAGTATTATAGACCTAATTAATATACATTTTAGAAATATATTTATAATTTGGTTTTAATTTTAATCAACCTAAAAATTTAATTTAATTTGCTTAAAATTAGTATCCTTATACAGACGAATTGCAGAATGTCATGTAATCATAGAATGGGATGTGTTTTGGATATATACCTAGTTAATATATTCTATGCAATTTTTTGAAAAAAATATGTATATGTATATGTGTATGTGTATGTGTGTGTGTATGTATATGTGTATATATGTATATATA
>OZ024743.1:216255110-216282610 GCA_964016885.1 Eledone cirrhosa
AATTTTTTATTTTTTATTTTCCAAATATATGAAACTGTTATGTATTTTTTTCTTGCCAGGAAGTTATCGGCGGTATATACATTGAGTGCCAGAAAATTTCTACTTTGGTATTTCAAACATAATACATAGCTATGCTTGATGAAAATATTAAGATAACAAGTATATATTCACCTGGCAAGAGCACAGACATGTTGTGGACAAGGGTATATCACCATATATGCAATCTATATATATATATGATCATATATTATAGAAGAGGTAATTATATTATTGTTCCCACATAGATTTCTATCAAGAATTTAGAATGATATTTTCTTATGACAAGGTTCCATTCAATTGTTATTAATTAGATTTCAGCATATTTATGCGAATATATGTCTTATTCCTATGGACAATTCAATAGTGCTTAAGGTATTTCTATTTTCATTTTTGAATATAAATTTGTTTGTATTCAAAATCACTTTTGCTTTGTTTTAGGATTTGCTTCTGGTGTTATTCCAATGTTGCAACTGCTGTGAAAAAATGTGCAAAAACAGTTGTACTATTATTTGGGCGGTGGGTAGGCAGTATCTGATAGAGCATCGGACAATATGCATCGGAGCTTAGAGTTGCGGCCTTATACGTTCTCAGTTCAAATGCCGACGACGTTCGCTTTACCTTTTCTCTTTCGAGTCGATATAATAAAGTACCAGTAATGCACAATTAACAAAAAATACATCAACTTACTGAGAGTAACTTACACCACCTCAACAGCATATATCAAAACAGATTTGGGAACTACACGGTGTATAGACATCTTGAAGGGAGTTAAGTCGGGGATGTACTATCAGCACATCTTTTCTGTATTGTTATAGCTGCACTTATCTACCGAACTGAAGATGAATGCTCTTCCGGCTATCAAATAGGAGGTAACGTCCTATCAAATCTTAGCCACGCAGACGATCTGGCCATCATGAGTTATTGAAGAACTGATCTGCAAAACTTTCTGAATGTACTGGCCAAGGATTCACTAGAAACTGTCTTACACATCAGCATCTCCAAAACAAAGTGTATGACAACTGATAAAACAATGCCTATCTACAATTCACAATCTACCACCAACAAATTGCTCATGTAATGGAGTTTGTATATCTCGGTCACAAGCTATCATTAAACAACAATGGAATGGTTGCTGCGCAGTATCGCATCGCTCTAAGTTGGGCAGCTTTCAATTGGAATAAGGAAGTACTAATATCAAAACGAGTTTCCTATCATTTCAAGGCTAAGAACCTCGATACTTACATCTTACCAGTTGTGTTATATGGTCTTGTGTTATTTGGACGACACAGTTACTTCAGAATGTCTCTACATTCCAAAACCACATCACGAGATTTATGATTGGCAAGCGTCTCAGCGACCATATCTGTATCAGTGGGTTGCTCAACATCACCAGGCTTAGACCAATCACATCGGTTGTCTGGCCAAGAGTGCTTAAACTGTATGGTTATATCAAAATATCAACTCGTGGTGTGAGTAAGTTATGCCTAGAAGGAAAGTTGGCTAGTAAAAGAAGCAGAGGCCGGTAGCCAAAACGATGGCTTGATAATATCAACTTATGGACTGGATTTAACCTTTGATCTTTAAACTCTGCTATGGGGGATAGAAATTTGGGGAGAAAAATATCTCATGATGATGTGCCGTGTGCACCTGGGGAAGTTAGCATTTAGAAGGAATGAATGCACTTAGGTTGATTTAATGGACTTTCCCCTTCCCTTCAAATTGCTGAACTTTTGTCTAAATTAGAAAAAAATTATCATTTGTTTGTAGAGTGTTTGCCTTTTGTACGGATTTTATGAGTTATGTTTTAATAATGTGAATTGGTTAAGTAAAAATAATCATCGTATTATTTTGTTGTATGCTGTGTTTGGTTTACCCAACCTAGACCCTATCTACCTCGTCATTGCAGATGGTTTCAGAAAATGACAGGAGTTGATTTATGTTAGTACACTTAAAATTTTGGAAACATAATCGTGTACGAAACCGGTTTACATCCATTACATAAATAAAAATGTATCTAAACATATATGCAAATAAAATCGGTCAGAGCTTTGTGAATGCTTGAAAATGTCATGACACAATGACAATGTCAAAATGCTTCATAAGCTGTGGGTTCGAATCTTGCAAATGGTACTTATATAGATGTTAATATAAAATATACATAAGTACATACATGAATGGTACGTACGTATATGCATACATACATATATATATATATATATATATATATATATATATATACACTCATACATGCAGACGTACATACACGCATAAGTACATGCCTACGTGCCTACCTACATACATACATTCTCACACACACACACACGCGCGCGCACACACACACACACACGCGCTCGCGCACACACACACACCTATACATGCGTATGTACAATATACACGTGTGTTTCTATGTTCGTACATGTGTGTATTAATATATGATGGTGCGGATGATTATACACGTGTTAATTTATGCGTAAGTACATACATACATTTACCTACACTCAGTACATCACTCTCAGAAACGAAGCTTTTGTATCTGTGGTAAAATGTTTTTATATATCTTTGCGTATAGCAATACATCTGTATAGACGTGTTTACAATGAAGAAATTGTACTTTTTGTGTGTCCATAATATACGTGGTCGCTTATTCAAATTCTCAATAGAGAATTTAGTTACGTAATTTTACTAAATGCTAAATATTAACCAAATAACGTATGTATTCTTACAGAATGGAGATGGGCTATTAGCCTTACATTATATGAATGCATTCCATTAGGAAATGAGATCCTCACCTAACATTCGCAAAATAACGAACATTTCTGACTGCGGTATTCTGGCAAGCGTTTTAACGAAGTAATTCATGGCATATTATGAATAGCTCACCTTCTAAAGCAGCAGATGAAGTGAAGTTAAATACAAATCAAGGAGATCCTAAGCTAGTTCTCCATTTATATATATATATATATATATATATGCCTCTCTGTATATATATATATATATATATATATATATATATACATATATATATATATATATATATATATATATATATGTGTGTGTGTGTGTGTGTGTGTGTGTGTGTAGGAAATGTTTTTTTCTTTCCTCAAAGGATTTTGGTTCTATATGCACTTGGGTTCTTACACTATTTTATCCCGTTCTGCCTTCATATTTTTTTCCAGTGCCAAATAAAGAAGAAAAAGGTTTCATAAGAATAAAAGATGCTGAAAGTTCACATGATTGATAAGTTTCATAATATAGCAATATATG
Source organism: Eledone cirrhosa (assembly GCA_964016885.1). Lineage (NCBI taxonomy): Eukaryota > Metazoa > Mollusca > Cephalopoda > Octopoda > Eledonidae > Eledone > Eledone cirrhosa. The sequence goes on from OZ024743.1 coordinate 216,258,414, forward strand.
GTCGAATCTTACAAATAGGAGTAATACTGAGCAACATAAAAAAAACTGTCCATCGTCAATAAGTATACGACACAATACACATAGATTCAGCTGTTAATCAACATCTGGATCCAACAACACATATCCTAAATATCACATATTCATCGTATATCGCTGTACCGGGAATATCTTAATCCAATTCTGTTTAAACAAGGAAACTATATTAAGAAACAAAAGCCCAAACTAAACATTGTATAACAACAGGATACAAGGAAAAAGAAAACATATAAGAAAGAGAATAACATACGTTCAAAAGATGAGATCACAAGTTTGCCCGGCGATACAAAACACTAAGATCAAACTACTATGAAATTATACTTATGTACGACAAACCATCTCACAAATCCAATTCTCTCACATAGATAGATGTTAAGCATTTCTTCGTGCAAGAGAACGCGAGTATTATCTCCAGTCAATATGTATAGAGAGATGGGACGAGAAAGCAATGATCAATCTGCTATAAGTGTGGGCTAGATTAGACAATTAAATGGCCACCACGTCAAGATTTCTGGTGTAGAGGTGCCGATAACTAAAGGAGAAATAGTGTTATAGAATGCACCATAAACCCTTATCACAAATGCCTCTATACCACTGCATTGTGAAATGCAGTCGGGAGATGCCAACATGTTATCCCCACACGCCAGCCTGTAAAGGGTATGTAGAACCTGTAGTGTGAGTCGTGTGGGGGAAATATAACATATTTATTGCTTCCGCTCGTTTCTGTTTACTAGGTTTGCCGAAATGTCGCAGATGAATTTGAGACAATGTTAGAAAAACATTACCGAAGTGACAGGCAACAACATCGAAACGAGCAAATTACTGAAGTGTAAATCTTTTATAACTTCAAAATTATTGTTTTTTTTTTCACAGTATGACTATATGATTAAACGTATTTTGTGTTTAATAACATATATTACACGACTTATCTTTGACAAACTAAGAACAGAATGATTAAGCATATTTCGATGGACATGCTAAAATGACCTCTTAAATAACCCCTATGTCTCTCTCCGTTCTCTATATACATTATTATTTAAAAGTAAGGAAGGACCGTGCATGGTAAACTTGTTAGAATGGGTCGGATAAACAAGAGGAGATCTGAGTGTATTTTACATCATTATGGTCGAGTGTTAGGTGTTTACCGAAGAGTTCCTATAATATTCGGAGAAAGTAGATCATATTTTCATGAGTCATTTTTGCAGGGTAGGAATTAATGTCATTGAATGTTCCAAACTAAATAGCATTTTGCTGACTAAAGATTACACGCTAAGGCAGTTGTCAGTTGAACAGTTAATTATATGTTATTCCTCAAGAAAAATGGTTGACCCTTACCTGACCCCTTCTAGCTGAAAACTGAACCTATTTTTAACAATTACTTGAACGTTAAGTTTAGGAGAAATGTTACATGTGTGAAAATGATGCGCTAATTGACAAAAACATAACACAATGTTTCACATGACACATATGTTGATACGCACACACATGCATACATAAAGACATCCAAATGTATTTGTTTATGTATGAGTGAGTTTGTGTGTTTGTGTGTATGTGTATGTATTTCAAAGATAAAATAGGGTTATAATCTTCGTAACTGAAGTACGCCATTCACGTACATTCTTCTTCTTCTTCTTCTTCTTCTTCTTCTTCTTCTTCTTCTTCTTCTTCTTCTTCTTATTCTTCTTCTTCTTCTTCTTCTTCTTCTTCTTCTTCTTCTTCTTCTTCTTCTTCTTCTTCTTCTTCTTCTTCTTCTTCTTCATGGGAAGGTCGCGGAGGCAGAGTCGTCAAGTACACATTCAGAGAGATTCTATCAGAAGCAACTATTTCAAATGTCCGGCTCCAGTTGAGCCAGCTGTATCTCAAAGCTAAACCAACCGACCTCGAAGATTTAATCCAGCTTTCTTCTCCTGGTTTGGATTTTGGTGTCCTACTGGCTGACCTTGCCAGTAAATCTGTTCAGCGATTATTTTCTGAGTTTATCTATCAACATGCCCGTAATATGTCATCTCTCGATTCAGAGAAGAAGCGGCACTAACTGGAGTAACTAACTGATTTCCGAACTACGAACTTTATAAAATAAAGTTACGCGAAACTATTTCGATCGCACCCCAATTCAGTCCCTTGTATGCGTGATTGTATACTTTCAGCCATTACTCATATTGAGTAAGTACACCGAATTGAATATAGCTAGTTTGGTGTTTACACCTACCTCCCTCATTTTGATGACCGAGTGCTAAACCTTGCACATCATCCAACTGTTCCTGCAAATATTGCTTTTGATACAGTCTATTGCATTCATTCACTCAAAAGTAAAAATGTATGTGTGAATTTGTCTTGTACATTGTCTGTTATATTTTCTTTTTTCAGTCATTTCAATACGCCAACATGTTATTCATTATTTTCACCCTCGTTCCAATTTTTCTGTATTTTATCTGCCTGTATCCCGCTTCATGGACAGTCTCTCTCACTTGCCCTGGACAGAATCTTTGGTCATCGCCCTCATTGGCAGCATTTGGCTGCTTTACCAGGTGTGCTAGTCTTGAATTTTCTCATTTTTCTATGAATTCAAATATACTCTCGCTTCGTTTAAAAAATCAGAGATAACAATGTTTAATCATATATATATATGTATGTAAAAGGTAAATAGAAATAACAACACAATTGGTACAGTAAATGGAAGGTCTATATTAGGTTAACGCTTGATATAACAGGAAGAGGGTCTTAACGTTTCGGACGATAGTCCTTCACCAGAAGAAAGAATGAGAAATAAAATACATTGAGAGGACAGGTGGGATGGAATTGGAAAAAATGTCTTTAGATAAAAATAACAGATCTATTCAGGTTGGTGCGTGTGTCTGTCTGTGTATTTTTGTCTGTGTGTCTGTGTGTGTGTGTCTGTGTGGGTGGCGTGTGTGTGGGCGTCAGTGTGTATGTGTGCGTGTGGGTGTGTAACGTATATGCAATTTTTCGTTCTCGTGCTGAGCTTGCTAGTCATTTAAGAGCTTAAAATAATCATCAGTCTGGGAACGATTATGTTGGTGTCCTCCTTGAAAGACCTGCAGGTTATTGTATCAGTTTTGCTGCATAGCCTCAAGGTAAACTGCTTGACTCAAGCGGTACATGAGAGCGCTTAAATAGGGAGTTACTTTCAGGAGTGTTCGGGAGCCTCGTATATGTTACATCTGTAGTACAATATGCAAGGGTGAGGCCAGTTTACGGAGTTTATTTTGGGGTTCATAGCCGTTCAGCACAACAGTGAATATATGGTGCTTTCTCTAAAGAGGTGGCAATTATCATTTATATGTGTGTGGCGGGTATTATATAACCCACTCTAGATTTCTATTTGAATTATACATAGGTTGCCTGCTAGAATACGTAGTTTAAACATTGATGATTAATCTTTGATTTCATAATATCAATACTTTTCAATAATTGTGAATCTAAATAACTATAGGTTTTATCGACTAATTCGTGCATTATATATTTGTAAAACGTTACAATCGATCACATGGGGATAGTAAGATCTCTTTTGGATAGAGAGTATTCACTCAAAAAACGGTGTTTTGTCTAGATTAATACATTAAGGAAATTGGTTAAATAAATATTTAACAGTTTGGTTACATTCTTTTTTTTATTTATTTTTTCAATTCGAAAGAAATCTGAGAAAATCCTCATAATTGCTAAAAAAAAAATTCGCTTCTTGAATATTGCTTAAATCTTATTAAGTTGGCGTAATTTTTATATATATTTATCAGAACAAGATAGAAAAACCCTTGAGGACACAATAATTTATCTGTCTATCCATCTATCGATCAATGTTTAATCTATATAACATCAGCACACACTTTTCCACATCTATTCTCTGATTGTCATTTTCCACATCCTTTCCTGCTCTAATGTTCTCTCTCTCTCTCTCTCTCTCTCTCTCTCTCTCTCTCTCTCTCTCTCTCTCTCTCTCTCTCTCTCTCTCTCTCTTTCTCTCTATCTCTCTCTCTCTCTCTCTCTCCCTCCTTTTCTTTCTCTCTCTTTTCGCTCTCTATCATCTCTCTATTCTCGCTCTCTATTATCTCTTTCTCTTCTCTCCCTTTTTCTCTCATTCCGTATTTTATCAATCTATATTCATTTTCCAGTACATCTGTCTTAATGTGTTTAGTTCGTTAATCTTTCTGTTAATCACACTAATACACGTTCTGTCTTATCAACGTATTTTAAGCGTTATTTTAATTATTCCTCTAGGTCTAGTGATAACATTTTTAATCACACAATTTCATTCCCCTGACGACAAATGGGAATTTCAACTAAATGAAAATATACCCGCAAATAACATTTCAAAACGTTCAAGCTGTAGTTTTCTCTTTCAATAATCAAATTGATAAGCATATACATTATGTAAATAAACATACACACAGAAAAGGGTATATTAATTCAAATTATCTTATACATAATCAAATCTATAAGGGAACCAGTTATGTTCCATAGTATAAATTGTTGATTAAAATAACGGATAGTGATGAATGTAGTGCAATATATATGGACTGAGTGCTCTACCACTATGGATATTACCTTCCAGTGTTCTACCTATAAAAGTCTAAAGTCTGTCTTAAGCCAGAAGGCTCATTTGGCCGGTGCTTATCCCGGTTTCGTGGCGGGTAGCGACTGAGAGTACAATACTTCCCCCTGGACAGGACGTCAGTCCATCGCAGGGTTAAACCTCCAGCTATTGCTGGTACTCATTCTCAGCTGAGTATATTGGAGCAACGTGAAATGAAGCGTTTTGGTCAAGAACACAACACGCACACAACCCAGGAATCGAACCCACGACATTATGTTCGTAAGTCCAACACTCTTACCACTAGGCAACGTGCCTCCACACATACACACACACACACACACACACACACACACACACACACACACACATACACATACACACACACACACACACACACACACACACACATAGTATTCTTCTCACCCATATTTTTCATATATATACCCAAACTGCAATTCTGTGTTTCTCTCTTTCTCTCTTACTGCTCCCTCGTTCTCTCTGTTTCTCTTACTTTCTTTCGTCCCCTCTGCCATGTCAGTTAACACTTTCTCTATACTGACCTCTTCCTCGCACTCCCACTCACTCAGTCCCTGTTTCTCCCCTTCTTTCTTCCTCCCGTTCGCTGTGAAAACGGTTTTCCTTCTTTCTAACACCGAATTCACTAGCGAAAGGTCTGTTTCTGACTCGCGCATATTTTCACACAGCTTATGCTGAAAAATAACTATGTTGCTTGTGTTTACTTCCATCTTCGGTTAGCTTCCCCCTGTGTTGTTTACTTGTCTCACTCGCTTTACGCGTTTCTATTGTCCTAATAACTTATTTTAGTTATTATCGCTCCAACGTGAGGTATATGATTGTTAATGCGATGAAATACCCATGATCGTTTGGTAAATCACTGATGAGGGACTCATTTTATAACATGTTATCCATGTGCAACCAGCAGTATTCTTCTCACCCATATTTTTCATATATATATATATATATATATATAAGTATATTAAATTAAGAGACTAAAATAATTGAATAAAATGCACACATCTTCGGGCGGGTGGTTTCCCCACTCACGCAATAATCAAATTAAGACTGTGTTATTAAAATTTAAATCCAACTGGTTAGAATGCCCATGTAGATTAATCAGGGGAGAAGACGATTCGTGTAGATATAATTGTTGAGATACCCGGACCCATGTATAAGTTACTACGAATCCGATCTGCTGGCAAAGTTCAGAATGGAACAACCATGTGCAGAAAATTAGGTAATATTAATATACATTACGTAATTTGGCGCTTCCCTATTTACATATGTGTGTAAGTATGTAGATCCCGAGTAAAATCGAAGTACTCAGTATATCAGTTCTAATCCTGTAGAAGATATTTCTATATTAAATAATTGGCACAGGACCAGCAATTGGACCCAGTGTATTATTGGTGTTTTATTTCAACGACCCTGTAAGGATGAAAAGCAAAGATAACCCGGCGGGATTATAACTCAGATCATAAAGGGCCGTAATTGTTTGCTGCAAAGCATGGCGTCAATTAAATAATTGTTTCTATTTTAGGCACAAGGCCAGCAATTACACAGTACATTACTGGTACTTTATTTTATCGACCCCGTAAGGATGAAAGGCAAAGTTAACCTCGGCAGGATTTGAACTCAGATCATAAAGGGACGTAATTAAATAATTGTTTATACATTTGGCACAAGGCCAGCAATAAACCAATGTATTACTGGTACTTTATTTTATCGACCCCGAAAGGATGAAAGACAAAGTTTACCTCGGCGGGATTTGAACTCAGAATGGCAAGGACCGTAACTCTATGCGTCAAAGCATGGCGTCCAACCCTCTACCGATACTGCCAATCCTCCGCCCTTAATTAATTAATTAAATAATTGTTTCTACTTTTTGGCTCAAGGCCAGCAATTACCCAATGCATTACTGGTACTTTATTCTATCGACTCCGGAAGGATGAAAGCAAAGTTAACCTCGGCGGGATTTGAACTCAGATCATACGGGGAGGTAACTCTATGCTTCAAAGCATGGCACCCGACCCTCTACCGATATTGCCGATCCACCACCTTAATTAATTAAATAATTGTTTCTACTTTAGGCACAAGGCCAGCAATTACCCAGTGCATTACTGGTACTTTCTTTTATCGAATTAATTAAATAATGACATTTATATATGTATGTATGTGTATATATATATATACATATATATATATGTGTGTGTGTGTGTATGTGTTTGTGGGTGGGGGGGGGGTGACCACGTCTGTATGTAATACATGTTTAAAACCTTACATTAATTAATACTACTATCTTTAGGGTTTACTTGAAATATGATATCAATTATTAAAGAAGTTGCTTGCAATAAGATTGGCCAATTGGAACGTTTGAAAAATATAAACAATTCATTTCAGAGTGGCTGTTATCGCTAAGGAAACACACACACACACATGCATACGCACGCACGCACACACACACACACACACATACACACACACACACACAACCAAGTTGGAAATTAAGATAATATGAAATGACAATGCTGGAAACTAATAATAACAATTCCCAATTTATATCTGCTCAGAAAATTGTACTTAAACATTGGCGAAATAAATTCTGTGGTGTAATAATTCTGTCTACTTTTCACGGTCTAAAATTTTATGTTAATAAAGTATACCTTAGAGTTCTAAGTAAGCATTATTATTTTCACACTTCTTCAATTGGCAGTATAGCTAGAGGGTCGGACGCCACGCTTTGACGCATAGAATTACGGCCCTTGCCATTCTGAGTTCAAATCCCGGCGAGGTTAAATTTGCCTTCATCCTTACTGGGTCAATAGAATAAAGTAGCAGTAATGCACTGGTTAATTGCTGACCTTGTGCCAAAAGTAGAAACAATTATTTTCACACTCCTTATCAGACAAATTCTCTCTCTATATATATAATTTTATGCCGATAACTCTTCAAAATGCAGAATCTAATATTCGGGCCACGATGTTAGCGATGAGGTGGGCACTTTCCGTTCGTGCTCTAAGGAAGCCCCTACAATGGACCTCCACATACTGCGATACCTCATAGGGAGGTTGGCTAAAGAACCTGATGCAGGTCGGCCCCCGATTAATTTATATCTATGAAAAACTGTTGATAGGGTCGACAATTGCTACTTCGCGGCAGTCCTCAAAGCAACCAGCTTCGGACCCGTCTTATGGGCTGGATCACTGCAATACATATCAACCGTTGGTGTGTGGCTAGAAAGAATGGTCACCTCTCGGAACCGTTCAAAATCAATAACTCAATCCGCCAAGGATATCTCTTCTCGTCTTATTTGTATGTATTGGATCTCGAGTCAATACACTAAATATTTGTGACGTTAAGGGCCATCTCGCCACTCTCAGACAGTATGAAGCAGTTAGAGGTGCAAAAATCAACAAGATGGCGATGAACCTGTAGCTTGGCACCTGCTGAGGCATGTCCTTTCCCTCTGCCAACGTCGTCAGGAGCTGGACAGACGAACCATTAAATTGCACAGGTTTGGCTTAGACCGGACCATAAGATGAGAAAAGTTGGGAGGAGGTAACAAGCAGGGTGGAGTCTATCGACCAGAAATGGGCTGCGAGGAAGCTATCCTTGAAAGGTTGGTCAGAAGTGGCCAATGCGTACATCAAATCCGTCATCCACTTCTGCCAGCCCATTCTGTCTTGTACTGGAATGTTTTTTGTGGAAGGAACAGTCATCTCTGGTTAGGCGGTCCCTTTACCAGGATTGGGCATGCTGTGGCTGATGATGCTTAAACATGCGCCGAGGTTACGATATCTCCAACTTTTCCTTGGTTGTTAAAAGTTCCGGCCGCCGCTCGCAAAACATGTTTCTTTTTTCACCCAACTCCTCCGTTTGACGGTACACACTTAACTAACACAGACACACACACGCATACACACACACACACACACACACATATATATATGTATATATATATATATATATTAAAATAAGGGTGAAAGCAGCGATTTTTTATTTAAATTTAATCTGTTACTTTAATAAATAATTACTCTAGGGTTCTTATATATTTGATATATAATTATCCTTATTGAGCCCTCTTTGGATTTTAGTCTTCACATTTATTATTATTACTGTATATATATATATATATATATATATATATATATATATATATATATATATATATGTGTGTGTGTGTGTGTGTGTGTGTGTGTGTGTGTAAAAGGTAAACAGAAATAACAACACAATCTGTACAGTATATATTAGATTAACGCTTGATATAGCAGGAAGAGGGTCATATATATATATATATATATATATATATATATATATCGCTCTCTGCTCCTTCCGTAGCCGAGATGACATCGTCATCAAACCGGCGGATAAGGGAGGCGCCGTGGTGGTGTGGCGCATGGACCTCTACACGGCCGAAGCCCTCAGGCAGCTCCATAAACCCCTCTTCTACCGCCCTCTACCCCCCGATCCCACACCCCTCTACCAACAACAAGTTTTCTCCACCATCCAACACCTAGTCTCCTCCTCCCTCCTTCGCCCCACCGCTTCCCACCTAATCGTCCGCACCCCACGCACCCCCATCATCAACTTCCTCCCCAAACTCCACAAACCTGACAACCCCGGCCGCCCCATCGCCTCCGCTTGCAACGGCCCCACAGAACTCATCTCCGCCGTTCTTGACTCCATCCTCACCCCCCTTGTCACCACACCCCCTCCCACATCTCCGACACCAATCACGCTCTGCGCCTTTTCGACTCCTTCACCTACCCACCCGGCCCACAGCCCTTCCTCTTCACTCTAGATATCAAGTCCCTCTATATGTCATCCCTCACGCCGACGGCCTACGTGCCCTCAAGCACTACCTCGACCTTCGCCCATCCCCCGTCCCCTCTACCTCCACCCTCCTTCGCCTCGCCGAGCTGGTCCTCACCCTCAACTGTTTCTCCTTCTCCGCTGAGTTTTACCAACAGGTCACGGGGGTAACCAGAATGGGCCCAAACTTTGCCAACCTTTTTGTTGGCCATGTTGAGGCCCAAATCTTTGCCCAGTACACCGGCCCCACTGCCGAACTGTACGGTCGTTACATCGACAACCGTATCGGAGCCACGACCCTCACCCGAGAACAGCTTCTTCTGCTCCTTCCACCCCTCCCTCCACTTCACCACCTCTATCTCCACCATCCACGTCCACTTCTTAGACATCTCCGTCGCCTTCGACCCCTCCCACCACTCCCTCGTCACCTCCGCCTTCTTCAAACCCACCAACTCCCACTCCTACCTCGACTTCACTTCTTCCCACCCAACACACAATAAACACTCTATTTCCTACTCCCGACCGAGATATTCGTCTCGGTGGTAGTTCCCCCATCGCCCGCCACTTTGGTGCCCCTGGACATTCCGCACACCACCTCACAATCTGTGGCCTACTCGAATGCCACGGAACACCCGTCACTCTCCTCAGGGTCGAAATACGAAACATCTTCACCCTACAGACCCACACTCCCTCCGGCCTGAACTCCCCACCCTTATTCCTTTAACCTTCGACCTCCCACCTACACATATCCCCCACTAACACCACTACCACGGCCCTCCTTTTCACCGCCCACCCCACAACTAACAATACTAAAACCTCCACCCCACACCCGACCATCCTTCCCCAACTAACATACTAACATCCCTCCCTTCTTCTCCCCCCTCCTCTTATCACACGCACACACCCACCGGTACATATATACACGCGCTCACACTAAAGATACACCCTACTACCACCATTAACCCTCACCCCCACACATCCACCCCACCACCCCGCAACTAACATCACTAACACCCCCGACCCCACGCACACGAACACACACACCCACTTACACCACCCACTCTACACGCAACTAACATCACTAACACCCCCCAACACTACGAACACGAACACACACACCCACTTACACCACCCACTCTACACACCCTACCACCACAGACACCCACTCACACCCGCATTCAACCCTTTCCCCACCACATGGATACTAACACCCACTAACACCCCCTTCACCACACACACACTCATCCAAACACGCACACACACACGAGTACACTACACTCCCTCCACCGGCCCCGACATCCTTCTCGCCCCGCTTCACCCACACCCTTTCTCACACACACACACATCCTACTAACACCTCTACCAATACCCCCCCCCTCAATCCAACTTTCACACCTACCCATCCTCTCCCCTGTCCACCGCACCTCCGCACATACTGACACACCGACTTTCTTCACCTACCATTCTACCCGACTGCTGCTATGCTCTTATCTCTGACCACCTCCCCGCATACACAGACATACAACCCTCCTCCTGCCTTGACCCTCTGACCACTTCCTGTTTCGCGCGCACCCCACATCTCCCCTCTTCCGACCAACCCAACCACGGATTACACATATTGAACATCGATCCCTAGAATTCACCACATCCCAAAGATATTACCCAGCATTCCACCACATCCTCTACGGAACTAGCTTAAGGACTCACCCACTGACATACACTCAAAAACATTTTTTTTCCCACACGCCACCTACATCCACAACACACATAAACACCACACACATACGTGCGTACCACCACATATTTACACACTCAGCCTCCGGAATCCTCACCCCCACCCCTATGACCCATCCCCATCCACACACCGACCTACACCCCACCCCACACACACCTCTTCCTGAACATGCAACCCCGTTCTTCCCCCAACTCTTACTTCCACATACACACACACACACACGTACACCTACACATACACCACCTTCAGCCCTCCCCGCTCGGACACCCCGCCTCCCTCTCCCCACTACACACGCCACCACCCCTACACGCCCCACATCCTTCCAACACCTGTTTTACTTCATGTTTATCTTTATTTTTATTATGCTTTTACATTTAATTTCATTTGTACCGTTTCCTCTCACCCCCTTTTGTCTATATGTCTCTCCACCACCCCTCACACCCTTGGAACTCTCTTCCCACACACTTTTCACCCGAAGAAGGGCTTATGCCCAAAACGTCGTTCCCCAACACCACCCCACTCTCAAGAGCGTGAAACTAATAAACCTTTGTTCGTACTGCCTCTCTGTTTTGTTCCCGTTCAATGTTTTACTATATATATATATATATATAAGTTGTAATATAATGAAACGAAATTTCATTTCTCACTCTTAGTGCGGCACTTACTTAAATGTAAGTATGTATGTATACGTACATACATATATGTATACAGACGTACAGTAGCATGCATATATATATATACATATATATATATATATACATATATATATATACATACAGGTACACATATATATATGTACGTATCAGTTTAGCGAACGTTTATTATAACGCCCGCTTTGTTCGTTTGTAAACAAGCGAACAGCCTGATTTATGCCATACGGTGTTAAGGCAACCACGTCACCTTTTTGTTCAACACTGGCACAGGAACGATGTACTAGTTTTAAGCTTGTTAGCTATCATCAGCACCGTATACCCTTCTGCCAGATAGTTGAACGTTCGAAAGTATATACTTTCCTTATGAAAATTAACGGCTGAGCAGCCTAATTTGCATATCGAGTGAGTTAAGTTGGCCGGGCGTACCGAAAACGATAAGTTGTAATATAATGAAACGAAATTTCATTTCTCACTCTTAGTACGGCACATACTTAAATGTAAGTATGTATGTATACGTACATACATATATGTATAGAGACGTACAGTAGCATGCATATATATATATACACATATATATATATGCATATATATATATATACATACAGGTACACACATATATATGTACGTATCTGTTTAGCGAACGTTTATTATAACGCCCGCTTTGTTCGTTTGTAAACAAGCGAACAGCTTGATTTATGCCATACGGTGTTAAGGCAACCACATCACCTTTTTGTTCAACACTGGCACAGGAAAGATGTACTTGTTTCAAGCTTGTTAGCTATCATCAGCACCGTATACCCTTCTGCCAGATAGTTGAACGTTCGAAAGTATATACTTTCCTTATGAAAATTAACGGCTGAGCAGCCTAATTTGCATATCGAGTGAGTTAAGTCGGCCGTGCGTACCGAAAACGATAATATATATAGATATAGATATATATATATATATATATATATATATATATATGAGATACACAATAGATAGAATAACAAAGTAATGTGATTGAGATGCGGTAACTTCAGTACACAAGATATTGAATCCATTGAAAACTATTCCTCTGAGCGCTGCATTTGCTTTGAAATTTATTGGCAAAATGATAGAAGTTGCTTTATCGAATTTTTTAAAAATGGCACTTACGTTCAAAAAAGGTCGTACCCGAATTTGAGTGCACACTTTAAACGAGAAGTATTTAACCTTATTTCAATGGAAAAAAATGATTATAAACTGTAAATTCTGAAAGTAATTTAATGGAAAATCACAGCATAATATGCGACAAGACTATATGTCATCTGAAGGGTAAGGGTTAATATAATTGATTAACAACACAGTGACAGGGAGAATATGTATATGTGTGCGTGTTCGTGGTTGTGTAATATATATATATATATAAATATGTCGTCGGCAAATTCAGCATCTGATGCCTTTTTCGCCTTAACTGTCCTGCTCTGAGCCGGTGCAACACTAAATCCAGAGTCCCGGTGTTTCTCCAGTGCAAGGCATATACAATAGTCTACTTCGATGATAAAAAGGTTGGGAGCCAATGTATCTCCCTGGAGCACTCCAGCCAGTATCTCAAAGAACTTTGTCATCCCATCAGGTGTAATGACTTGGGATTTGATGTTGGATGACATAGTTTTGGTGATAAATACAGTGAAGGAGTCTAAGGATTTGATGCGGGAGGTTGAGACTGTGCCGATAAGTGTGGGGCTGAGAATGAATGAGACTAAAACAAAATATCTGGTAGAGAATGTTGAGAAGCCAGAGGGGATCACTAATGTAGGCGGGAATCCGCTAGAATTGGTTGAGGGCTTCCTGTATTTGGGAGCAAAGATTGGGAATAAGGAAGATGATGTGGATGAGAGTAAGTGCAAGGCCTGGGCAGCGTGCCACAGCTTGAGATCGGTGTGGAAGTCGGACCTTCGTAGAGACATGAAGGTCCGCCTCTTCATTGCTGTAGTGGAGTCTGTGCTGCTGTACGGGTCTGAGAAATAGAAACTGACATTGAAACTCACTCAGATGGTGGATGGGTGCTACATGAGAATGCTGAGGATGGCTCTGAACATTAATCAGTATACACTGAGGATGAAAACCTCAGAGCTGTATGGGAGCCTCATAAAAGTCAGCTCAAATGTGACACAGAGGATACTGAGGTTAGCTAGACAGGGTTAACATTGCACTCAGTGCTCCTGTGGGAGCCCCTACATGGACACACTGGAAGAGGAAGACCAAGTTTAACGTATGTTGATGCCCTAAGGACAGACACTGGTCTGTTGGAGACGCAGGACATGGCAGCGATAATGAGGGTCAGAGACCGCTGGCGAGAACTCGTCCATGGATCTCAGGAATTTTACCCGCCCTATATATATATATATATATATATATATATATATATATATATATATATATATATATAATCCAGGTCTAGAAAATAGAGAAAAAGTTTTCATTCTAAAAAATTCGCTGTACTTACTATATGTGCCTTTACTGCGTTTTCAAGTCTCAAAATAAACGTATAATCCAATCGGAAATCCTTGAGAAGGGGACTCTCTTCAGAAGGCTCTTCTCGATCGGAGAATATAAAGTTCCCGAGTTTAAATCACAAACTGATGCCATACAAAACTGTTCAAAACTGACAATTTTGTCTAGTGCCGTGTGCAAAAACAGAAGGCAGGGTGGACAGGTCAATGTCCTGCCACTAGAAATCGCACCAATTCAAACGACCAAGTCTTATCGCAAATATAGGGGAGATTAATAATAATAAGGTATGTGTTCCTACGTGTAAAAAATACATATAGCAATACAAGTATTATCCAATCGTATGCCAATGTGGTTCTATGGCGGGTTAATAAATTAACAAGCCAGAACATAGAAAATCCAGGTCTAGCAAATAGACAAACGTTTTTAAATAAATTTTAAAAAATTCGCTGTACTTACTATATGTGCCTTTACCGCGGTTTTATATATGTATATATATATATATATATATATATATATATATATATATATATATATATATATATATATATGTGTGTGTGTGTATATATATATATTTAATACAATAACAGAGATAGCTTAAAGCTAAACTCCGACTGGTAACCATCTCACTCAACAAACATTAGGTTATATGTTAGTATAAACCCAATTTAAGTGTTTGGGGTGCTAACTATATGTATTTTGTGGAAAGCCAGATGTTTTATTTTATGAGATATAATTAAATTTAAAGTATATCTCTCTTTCCAAACAATTGTTTCATTATAAGTTTTCTACAAATTTGGAGAATGTTTCCAGTTTATGTAGAAGCCTAACATATATTCATGTAAGAATATATTTAGGTGGGCACTTATAAATCTTCAGTGGAAGCCCATTAAACTTTGATATAAGAACAAATTCTTACCGCAGTTAAAAATTGTGTCTGCTAAGCTGCTCCTTCACGCATCGAATGACCGCCAAATTTGAAATTCCAGCAGTCTTTTGACTGAGGAAATATCATAGCGTCACTAAGCGGGAAAGGGTGACAACCACGATTCACGAGAAAAGAAAATAATAAACACGTGGGTTAATTAGTTTTTTCAAAAACATTATCAATCGAACGTGTTAAGAACTCAATTGAAATTTAAAAAAATAAATGTATGCGTGTATTAATTACACAGGCATATAGATATTTTCTTAGGCTAAAAACAGAAGTGATACCAAAATAACGTGCCGCATCTCACAACCGCAGTGAATACGGAAAGCTACGCTTTAAAAGGCGATTGGGAATGTAAATCTCTGGCCAAATTAAGAGTAACATATTTAATACACACGGGTTAATTAGTTATTTAAAAACCAATATCAATTCCACGTGTTAAGAACTCAATTAAATTAACAAAATAAATGTATGCATGTAATTATATACACATGCATATATATATTTTCTTAGGCTAAAGACAGAGAAGTGACAACCAAAAAACCTCCATATCCCACAACAGTAATAATTACGGAAAGTCATGTTTATAAGGTACCCGGAAATAAATACCTCTGGCCAAATCTAGATTAAAATATTTAATACAATAGCAGAGATAGCTTAAAGCTAAACTCCGACTGGTAACTATCTCACTCAACAAACATTAGGTTATATGTTAGTATAAACCCAATTTAAGTGTTTGGGGTGCTAACTATATGTATTTTGTGGAATGCCAGTTGTATTATTTTATGAGATATAATTAAAGTTAAAGTATATCTCTCTTTCCAAACAATTGTTTCATTATAAGTTTTCTACAAATTGGGAGAATGTTTCCAGTTTATGTAGAAGCCTAACATATATTCATGTAAGAATATATTTAGGTGGGCACTTATAAATCTTCAGTGGAAGCCCATTAAACGTTGATATGAGAAAAAATTCTTACCGCAGTTAAAAATCGTGTCTGCGAAGCTGCTCATTCACGCATCGAATGACCGCCAAATTTGAAATTCCAGCAGTCTTTTGACTGAGGAAGTATCATAGCGTCACTAAGCGGGAAAGGGAGACAACCACGATTCACGAGAAAAGGAAAAAAAAAGAGAGAGAGAGGAGAGAGAGAGAGAGGGGGAAAGAAATAGCGTGAGAGAAAGAGAGTAAGTTGATAGAATGAGAGAGTAGATGGCAGAAGCTGATTCATGTTACAATATATGAAAATATTAAAATAAATATATATGTATGGGTAAATGCTAATATCTGCTTGAAAACGGAGAAAGAACGGCAATATATTCTCGGAAGAGATTATATATGTACCTCCTGTTGGACAACCGTCGTTTACGATGAAGAGTGATCATGATGACTCAAACAATGGACGTGTACGTTGAGGAAATTAACGTGAAACGTTTTGAGAATCCCTCAGGTTCGCTTCCCCTTAATGTAGTTCCAGGATGATTCAGTGTGACGGACTTTAAAATAATGACTCATCGCATTGTTTCCATCTGAGTGGCATGGATCAATGGGTAATAAATCATTTGCTCAAGAAAACAACACACCAGCTTTTTTGTTCAGATGCTTACTTCTCTTGAGAAGGAGATGTTGCATTATTTCAGATTGTCCTTGAGTATGTCGTTGAAGCGCCGGAGTAGGCACACAACTAGCCTGCCTGTCGAAAACTGATTAGGAAGTAAACTATCGCTCATACGAGGTGCCCTCTCAGCTGAGCTGAACTTTCACGAAGATAGCATCCGTCCTGGATATGTTACATTCAGTCAGAATCTCAGTTTCCAATGTGATCGGTTAATTTTCTGTTGTAGATGGTAGACAAGCATCACATAAGATATACAACAAGCTGATTGATGGGATTTCGGTACACAGTCCATAAATCAGAACCACAGAGTAATGATGTCAACACTAACGACCTGTACACATAAATGTTCTCCTTTAATGAGAGATCGTGTGTGTTCCAAAGCCTGTGAAAATGAGTATCTTTCTGGAACACCTAACTTCTTAAGTACAAGCCACTGGACTTCCTTGGAAAAATAAAAATATATGTGTGTGGAACGTAGAGGTCGTATATAATTTGGTCGATGATATAAATGATTCGGAAAAATATTAGTGAGAGCGATATAATACGCTTAATCCCATAGTCCAATGATTGAAACAATTAACAAGATAAATGATAATACATAAAATACATGCATGACGGCTATGTGCGGATGAAACTCCATGTACATTTCATGTATGTATGTTTTCAATTGCGTACTTATATAGGTATACTAATTATGCTTTCGAAATTGATATGTGGTTTCACAACTACATTTGACTATATATTTATTTATTATGATTCTGCAGAATATTAGATCAATCATAGTGATATTTGCTTATAGATATGAACTTTAAAATTATAATTGAAAACATTGATATTTCTCTTCTATCTGTCGAAATTAATATCCTGATGACAAAGTGAAATAAATCATGAGATTATAATCAATTCAAGTATCGTTTCAATAAACAAGCAAATTTATCATCACTACATACGTTGGTCAGTTGAAAATTCCATATACTGAATATGAAGGAGTGATGCTAGAACTGTGAAATCTTGTTCCATTAACTTTAACTCTTATTGCATTGTTTATTTCTACGGAGTATGTTGAAAAATAGCTTCATTCGACCATTCCAAGAGAGTATCTTGGTCAGCCTATTAACTTTTCAGTCGACCCTCCTATGTTACTTTATATCAGATTATTATCATTACAGCACCCACTCAAAACTTTCATCGATATACATTCATATCTTTAGATTCCTTTATAATATTTACTAGGTATCCGATGAGCAATATTGAGAGATAGTTCCCTAGAGTGACAGGCAGAGAGAGAGAGAGAGAGAAAAAAAGAGACATAATTAGAGTGACTGAGAGAGAGGTTACTAGAGAGATGGAGAGAGAGAGGGAGAGATAGGGGGAAATACATCATTAGAGAGACTGAGAGAGAGGTCTCTAGAGAGATCACTAGAGGGATGGTGAGAGAGAGAGAGGGGGAGAGAGAACCAGAGAGAGAGACAAACAGACAGACAGAGAGAGGTCACTAGAGTGACAGAGAGACAGGTAACTAGAGTGAGAGAGAGTGAGAGAGAGAGAGAGAGAGAGAGAGAGAGAGAGAGTGATATAGGCAGAGGTCATTAGAGCAATAGGGAAAGAGGAGTCACTAGAGAGGGGGGTTACTACATCAATGGAGAGATAGGTCGCTAGATCAAAGGAGAGAGGTCACTGGAGCGACAGAAGGATTGGTCTCTATAGAGACAGACTTATAGATCACTAGAGCGACAGAGTGAGAGATCTCTAGAACGACAGAGAAACCGTTGTGTGCTCGGTGTTGTAAAATATCACCATCATAACTTCCACCCTATGATAGACTTAGAATTAAGCTGTAGCAATAGAGTTCTTGTAATGCAGAGTCAAATTGTTCAATCATGTTTGAACATTTCTGGTATTTTTGTTGGATTAAAGATAGTAAGAACGAAATCCGGTACTGCATTCTTTCTATATATACATACTAATCTTTACTTTTTATGTAATACTTAAAAACTACACGTCATAATTCAAATTGGAAAATATCGTATCATCCGGATGAGACAAAATGGTTAAAATCGGCTCGATTTTATTTCATCGTATCAAGTTGATTTTAAATAGTTTACATAAAGCTGCAGATGTTTCTGGATCTCTTTATTATCCTCTTCATGTTGAGATAAATTTTCCACTTGTTGCTTATGCTACTTTTTCATGTAACTTTAAATAGAATTCTATCTTTAAATTGCACTGCACTTTATGCTCACTACTAAGCTCTGCGAAAATAATGTGAACGGAAGTGTGTAATTGTATTGAGCTCAATATTTATAGCTGCACATAAAAGTACGAAAAATGCGTGTCTATTATTTTATTTCTATGGGTTTAAGCACGAGATCTCAGTGATACATATTGAAATTCAATGGTCTACATTGAGAATCCATGCAGCTATTAAAAGAAAACAGTGTTCAAAGTTTCATTGTTACGATTGTCTGGCTCCGTGCAGATCACTTTCTATCAATACTTGTTCTTTCACTACCGTTTCGACGTTTTGCAACAATAATAATTCCTGATATAGGAAACAGAACATTAAAAAAAGTGTCAGGATAGACAAATGTTTCGCTAAGTTAAGGTATGTCACTAAGTAAAATGTCTATGATGATGTGAACTTAATATTACACAGCTTTTCCTGCGTCACGATCTACAATATCCAGAAAATAAATAAAATATATAATATAGATTTACCCACCATATATGAGGTACATTTGAAATATGTTTTTCTTTATCATTTACAGTAGGAAATAAATATATAAATATCGAAAAAACAAAAAATGAATTCACTAGTTTTATAATATTAAATATATACTGTGAATGCATATATATATATATATATATATATATATATATATATGAATTTCTAAAGAGATACGGCATGTATATAAATAAACATTTAGAAACAAATAGTTATGAATAACACAGTCCCAGCTAACGCTACCAGGCGGTGCCTGGCAAAAGCAGGCGGGGGGGGGGGGGGTCAGAATTGTTGAGCCATCTGATACAGCTTCATATGCAATTAAGATTGATCATCTCATTTACACAGACCAACAAACTATATATTTTCGCCTGTTTTCAAAATCCGACAATTGCCAGAGCGGAGAGATCGTCCTGACGAGAACCAGTTGAGTTCGAAATGCATTGACGATTGTGCCCCTTGCTTCTGCCGGGCACCGCGTGGTGGCGTTACCTGCCAGTGTGTTATTCATAGATATGGCTTTCTAAATCTTTATTTATAAAAATACCGTATTTATTTAGAAATACGAAATTCAAATACATATTTGTATACTGTTATATTCGAACCTAAATTCTAATTATATCACTCACACACACAGACACACTCATATATATATAGATATATATATATGTGTGTGGTGTGTGTGTTTATGTATGTATATGTGTACATATTATGAAAAGTTAAATTCCCGTATTTACTCGTAGATTGAATAAAATAATGAATTTAATATTTTGTATGTTTTAAAGGAAGTGATAGAAGGTGGCCGTGGTCTGAGAGTAAAGAGAAAACAAATGAGAAATTGGAAATATATATTCAAAAATACCATTGCTGGCAATAAACGAACTATGAAATTAAAATGACATTTTAAACAATCTTTAAACAAACAACATTTACATTAGTGTGTATATGTGTTTGAATGTATTAATGCAATTATGTTTGTGTAATCGTTACACATACGTACTGTACTCTCCCTCTCTCTATATTTATTCTCTCTTTATCTCACTTAGTCTATCACACTATCAGTAATTATACGCCGTTATGTGTATTCCGAATTCAAACCTTATGTTATCTCTATTATTTTAAACTCACACTATCCATTTGGGATGCAAAACATGACAAAGGAAGCCGAGCCCGGCAAGCATCCAGATACCTTGAGTATCATATATTAAAGATAAGGGTGGTGGATGTGCAGTACCGGTAGAGTGTCGGACAGCATGCCTTACTGCATACAGTTGCGTCCCTTTACGTATCCGGCCGAGGTTAGCTTTGACTTTTATCATTACTTGGTTTAAATAAAGGACCATTAAGTTACTGGCGCCGATTTAATTGACATTTCCCTTCTCCACAAATTGTTTACCTTGTCCATCAATCAGAAGGCATTGGATTGGCAGTATCGGTAGAGGGTCGGACGCCATGCTTTGCAGCAACGAGTTACGGTCATTTATGATCTTAGTTCAAATCCCGCTGGGGTTAACTTTGCGTTTCATCCTTACGGTGTCGATAAAATAAAGTACCAGCAATAAACTGGGTAATTGCTGGCATTGTGCCAAAAGTAGAAACAATTATATATGAGAGATATATTAATAGCAAAGTCTCGTTTATCGCAAGTGAGTTTTGTCAGCGACAATTTGTCTCAGACAGTTGTAGTGAATGACGCCCAAAATTCCTCTAAGGTGCCTAAATTCTCCGCACACCACTGTGACTGGTTACGCCCTTTTTCGTGGTTTACTTGATTACTTTTAAAACAATAACCGAGGTATAGAGCCCATTGCTGTCAGCAATAATTAAGGTGACCCAGAGCCAAAATATCCAGCAAGTCTTTTGTCGTGGAACATAACGAGGAAATTTACTTGTTTATCTCATAATGGGGTTATTTGACATGAATTCCCAATGTTAACGCGTCCGGACCAGAGGTGAAAATGATTAAAGGTAAAAGTGAATACGATGAACATGCCCATATCAGTTGTTCTGTTCTAATTGAGGTAAGACTGATTCCAAAGAACGACCCTGACATTCATGGTCCTCTTATTCTCTTCAAACCCATACGAGAGAACTTGGAGCCGAAAAGAGCCGAATCAGGCTACCCCCTGAAGAACGATTTCGCTTTCCCCAAACATTTCTGTTCGCTGTGCAGTGAAACATTTCGATATTACACGGGACAACACTTGAGGCTTACACCGGCCGATGGCGAATATCAACGAAAGTGGGAGGAAATTAAATCCAATGGAAGCTACACTTGGATAGTGTCTTAACCAGACCAACACCTTCTCAACTGTGTCCTGTCTGTTTTGCAGTCACCCGGTAGTGTGTGGCTCAATTAGTTGCTCTCTTTATCAATCGGTACATAATTTCCTGGGGTTGAGCTACACATGTGCTATAGAGGACTTACGGGTGATATATATTTTTGCCAACTCCACTCTCTTTTTTTTCTCAGCGCAGCTCTCTTCTATCGGCACGCCAATTTAAACGATGTCATTCGATGGAGCCTTGACGTGACCAGTTCACGTCAAAATTGGATCACATCGGCTTCCACTGCAGTAATAATACGGTCACAGACGGGAAAAAACCTTTTTTTTTTTCTTTTGTTCACTGATGATAAAATATATGAGCATGTACAGGTGTGACACGTTATCCGCTGCCAACCCCATAGCCTGAAACAAAGTTAATAAGATGAGCAGAAGATCAATAAATAGCGATTAAAGAGACTGTTTCATTTTGGGGTCTGTTGCCATCCATCATGCGTCCTATGGCAGTAGAGTTCCGTTATCCTCCGTAAAATTGAAAGGATTCATTGCGCGTGAAGAGAGAGCACCGTAATTTGAATAAGTCTAGTAAATTATCTTTATGGCAGTGATTTACACGTCCTGTCGGTGGGCACAGCTTATATATAACCCCCCCCCCCAGCTAAAGGTGTAGGTTTTGCTTATTTTATTCCCTTTCTCTTTATATCTAATATCCCCCCTTCATCGTTGTTTTTCCTTTTCCAACCTTCACTTTAAAACAAATATTCTCGCAATACATTCATTAGTGCATACTTCTGTCGGCTAATATATTCATATGAGTTATCCAGAGAATTTGAATTACCCTATCAATAATTTTATCAAGATTTATGTCCCTCGCAAAATAAATAAGAAACCTCAATAGTTCACCCATATATAAAATATATGTCCAAAAGTTAGAAAACAAATGTGATCTGCTTGACATAGCAGCTAAATATTAAACAAATACATTTTTTAATTGAATGAAACTTTGCATAAATGAAAACAACAGAGTCACAGCTGGAACACTGATCATATATTTCCTGAGTCATTGTTTACCTGAGATAAATAAGAATATATATATGTAATGTCTAACATGTAATTAAACAAAATGAAATAAAGATTCCGAACGTAAACAATGATATATTATCTTATGTAAAGTTTGAATTTATTACAATATAAAACTATCATTATGAAATTCAGAAAATGAAGAAAATTCGTGTGCCGCCAAGAGAGAAAATAGTTTATAATATTTCCGGCAATTTTATTCATCAGAATTACATTACGTTTTATTTGCCGATCGAGAATATCATTAATTTTGTTCGTATGTTATATTCATTTTTCCCCTTTAATCATTGTAAACTATATATTTGATGTTATCTTACACCTCGCTGGTTTAAGTACTTCGGTTATTGTGATAAAACTGTAGATGAACTAAGGATGTAAATATGCGACGTAGTTAATCTTAAATTCTGTGTAAGGAAATTATAATCTCTAACACAAATAGAGTAAATGTAAATAGATACAATAAATGTTTAGCGTTATGTTTCAACATAATGAGAATGCAAGTTAATTGGAAGATATATCAACCGTGAAACATCAGAAGAAACAACTAAACACTTTCACGATTATCTTAAACTTTATAATTAGAATCATCGTTGTGCATTATATACCTAATACATAACTACAAAATGAAAACATAATGGTTCTTGTTTTAGACACAAGGCCAACAATTTGGCGGAGAGGGAACAGTCGATCAAATCGAAACCAGTACCTTACTGGTACTTTATTTTATTGATCACGAGGATGAATGGCAAAGCTAATCTCGGTAGGATTTGAACTTAGAAAGTATAAGGACGTAACTGTGTCGCGAAGCACGTTGTCCGACGCGCTATGAATACTGCCAAACCACCGCCCTTTATTTTACAATACATATCAACAAATGTGTTATATAGTCACCTTTACGTAATATACTGAAAACATTACATTCCTCTTCTTATTGAATGCTGCTGACACCAGCAAATACGTATGGTTAGTAAACACGACATCTCTGATTTATATGGCTTTTAATAATTTCTGATTTTTTACTTGTATTAATTACCCATTTAGTGTGAAACATATTGGATTTCTAGGGAGCGCGCTAGTTGTTTCCTATTAAACACACTAAAGTTTAGTAAATTTAAATGATCCGAGCCAATGCATCTCATATATTAAGGCAATTACCAGTGTTCAATTACTCAACTGAAGCATACCTTATACGATCTGATTCGTTTAGAATATTAGTTCTCCGAAAGCTTTTATATGTGCTATCCATACTATGATTTTGACGATCTACAGTAGGGTCT
>OZ024743.1:216287610-216292610 GCA_964016885.1 Eledone cirrhosa
ATGTAGCTAAGCATGTGTGGAAATTTGAGGATTCAAATTACCTGTATTCGTAAACCAATATATAATCCAGAAACGATATATCATGCAAACATCTTCTACAATTATACAACCACCCATTACTAATGTCGAAACGGATGCTAAATTGATTTGCACGCGTTCCTATATTTCTCGTCGTGTGTAACATTTTATTGTTGATAATCGTCGTGTTGTTGATGATGAGATTTCTTCCATTGGTATTGCTGAGCTTGTTGATGCTGCCCTGGTCTTGGGGTGCTTTATTGTTGCCTAGACTACGACAGTCTCAATTAATCATGTTATTGATTGTCCGTACTTTAATACTAGGTTTGGTCATATTGTGTCAAAACCTAACTGATCCAAAGCATTTCTAATGTGGAAAATGAAGAGGATGTGTGTGAAATCTAACTGATACTTGCGGCTACTTAGTTGTCGACGGAGGAGGTATTGTCATTGTCATTGAGACAATTTCTATGCCTGGGTAATCTTACTGTTGATAAAGTTCTGTAGTTATTTTTCGTGAGATAGAATACTATCAATGTTCTTGTATCACATGGAGCAAAACGATATTTCGTATTCTCGAAAATAGCTGTTTTTTGGCAACAAACCATTGTCGAAGTTCTGGCACCAAGAATTGTATTATTTATTAATGTTTTTAACACTACCTCATGTGTTTCAGTGACTTCTCTGTTGATACTATAGTCATTGTTCAAGTTTGAAAATACATTTTTGTAGCTGTTGCAGCTGCCTCAAATTCCACGTTGCCGTTGTTATCATGATACTTGAGGGCTCATGTTGTGTCAACTGCCGTCTTAGTTGAAAGAATCATGGAGTATCATTCAATTTCTTCCAAAGTGAACAAAGGTATATTGGATACGTTAACATGTAGGACATACTTATGAAAACCGCCTGCACAAAAGTTACTAGAATGTGTACAAACGAGTCATCACCCTCATTCACGAATAATTGAAAATGTAAACAGCTAAACGTAAACACTGAAAACTAATTAGGTAGATTGAGAAGGATGGACGAAAGTGTTCTGTCCTTAGGTGAGAGCTAACATGGAATTTAAGAGAAAACAATCTTTGAATATTAATTAAGCCCTGCCTACTCGAATTAAATATTTCATTGAAATGGAAATCAAACTTCATACAAAATTTGTAAAGATAAAGAAAATATTATATTTAATATACACTACCAATGATTGCGATATATAAAGCAAATCAGGTGAAGCTGCTAAATCGTCACTCTATCTGCTAGAAATAACACTCAAATTTCCACCATGCTCTCATAAAAATTATACATTAGGGCATCATCAAAGTAGCTAAAATGATGAAGTTTATATATATATACAGAGAGAGAGAGAGAGAGAGAGAGAGAGAGAGAGAGAGAGAGATTGTTTATACATGCATATATATATATATACATATATATATATACATATATAAATATATACATATATATTTATATGTGCATGTATATATATTTATATATATATGGGTGTGCGTGTATGTGTGTGTGTGTGTGTATTTGAATCAGAAACATGAATATTTACTTAATTTTGATTGATTGACACAACTGCTGTTTCGCCGATTTGTGTTCAGCTAGAGTGAAATTAAAGTCCACTTAGGCTCTGAGCTTATAGCTTATCAAAAGAGTCCTCAGGGTAAGGAAATAATTCTTCCAACTGATCGTGCCAGTGACATTTTCGAAAGGAAAACTATCACGGCGTTTTATAGTTATCTACATGGGCACTGAAGTATTGGCGAGTTACTAGAAGAATGAGCCTATGTCAGCCTAATATACAATAAAGGCGTTAGGACAAATGTTAGAAGATAAACATGTATATATAGAGATTACTAAGTACAAACATATATTCGGTAATCATCCCTTACCAGTTTTGCTCGATGAATAATTGAATTAAATGAATGACTAATTAATCTGTGCTATATTATTGGGAGTTTTAACTAAAAAAAAACAATTTATCATAATAACAAATGTTATGACGATCCAAAACGGAGAAAGCGGGCTTTTCTAACATTAGGATATAAAGATCTTTTGTTTTACTATTTTGCTTTTTAATTTTGTTTTACTATATATATATAGAGAGAGATATATAATATAGAATTCGATAATTGAGACTTAGATACAAATAAATATGCTGAAATATTTATTTCAATGCAATTTTTTGTTATATACCCATCGTAAGTCTGTCGATTGCTATAATCTTTATAATGTTATACATTTGCACTATATGATATGATATATATCAAATTTTGCAACTATTCCGGCACTTTGTCTTTTATTCTCCTATAGCAATTACGAACCCAATGGGAAAATTCAGTATTTAAATAAGTTCAATTAAAGAGAAAAAAGTAACACTAAGTATTGCTGTTTAACAATCATAATTTAGAAAGGTACAGCCCGAAACATTAGAATTATATATGCGCAGGCACACACAGGAAAACACTCACACACACAGCCACTTCCTGAAAATATAAAACAAAACATAAACAATTTATTCAAAAGCTTTTAATTAACGTCCCTGGACCGCTTAATCATTTACCGATGCGTCAATTACCCAAGCCACAACCCTGACGAGATCATTAAATCACATCAGGTAATTTTATAACCAGTCTGGAATTAAGTTGGGAAAAAGCAAGATGTCAGCCGTCAGGCCCTGACCTTTTCTCATTTTCTGACAAACACTGGCAAAGACTAAGTGACACTTAAAGAAATGACTCAACCCAGGTTGCGGCTGCAGAAAGTGTCGGTGCAATTGGCATCCCAGACGAGGGGTTTGCCAAAGCGGAACGGGAAGATGGTCATGACATCTGGCCTTTTGACATCCCCTCAGTCCGGCCCCACCGACTCAAGCTGGGATGGAAAGCCTGCAGCATCCAAGCCATGCTTTATGACTTCGTTGAGGGCAGCATGGCGTGGAAGGCGGCCGGCACTGTGGCGACAGGAAAGCGGGTGGAGGCCGAAAGAGTCCACACTGGATCATCAACGACATTGGTGTAGCTCGCAGATCCAGAAGCCGAGACTCAAGGAGACGCCGATGCACAGGCTATTGTTGTCGAGCTGTGTGCTAATGGAGAAGGAGGGCAAGGCATGGAGCCAGGCATCACTGTGGGTTTTGGAGGCCGCACAAAAACAGGCAAGGCTGTGTTGGTCGAGCTGGCGCGTGAGCCTGTCTGAAGCCAGGCTGCACTGCATGGCATCCCAAGTGCTTTGGGGGGGAGGGACTTGACGTCAGCAGGGGATAAAGGAGTAGGGACGTTTACTGGCCTAAGTCCCAGCCGGTCCTACATCTCACAGGCGGCCTCACGTTCTCTGAACACCGATGAAATAAACGCCGGCAAAGCCAGTGAGATCGGGGAGCGGAGTCCAAGGCAGGTCAAGTGGCTTGTTGCCATCCAGTGTCGTCAAACCTGACGTTGCATATCTCCTCGGCTGCTGCTCGGATAGTCATATTTTACTATTCTAAGTGTCGGGTACTCTGCTGAATAATGGTAGTATTTTGTTTCAGGCGTATATTCAGTCATATTTATGTGAAAACCATATTGAATATTGTTAATAGTTAATGATATAAACTTAGCCTGTGTTGTGTTCCGTTATAGGCAGCGCAGCAGAAAGACAATATACGTTTTCTGTTAAATGTTCACCTTTATCTTGTCGTATAAGTATGTATGTGTGTGTGTGCCATTGTGTCTGTGTGAAAATATATAAATATAAAAACAGAAAGAAGGGACAACATGGGCAAGATTTAATTCAATTTAGTTCAATTTAATGTTTGTTGTTTTGTATGAAACAACACTCCGATAATATCCAATAACTATTGGTGTTATTATACAGAATAATTGTTTCTACGTTAGGCACAAGGCCAGCAATTTCCCAGTGTATTACTGGTACTTTATTTATATTATACATTATATATTATACAGAATGATGCATCATGAACTAGTAAGAAGAATAAAAGGAGAAGAGCCCAAAGAAAAAATAGCCCCTTCCTTCAGAAAATCAATTTCATTAATTCCTTTCGGTTTTCTCAATAGTATGTTATATCATTTCACGCATTTAATATTTTTTAGATTTCTTATTTCAGAATATATGCAATCATATATGATTTATTTTCTATTCATATAATTGTTTCTCTGGCCTTGTGCTTCTGACAGAAATCAATATTAATGTTGCTCTAAACTATTGTTAGACGATGATAAAACAATTCCGCAATACATAATTTGCCTTGCATAACTAACTGTTCATCTCCTATACTTTTTAGACAAGACATAATTGACTACTAGAGTTAATTACTAGATATTTTTCTATATCTAAATCCTATTTTATTCTCTACAATACGTTAAACATCAAGTGTATTTATTTACAAATGATTGAAAAAATGAGCAAAGTTCAGCTTATATATCTCATATGCAACATGCACACAGACACATACACACACTAACATTCACACATATATATATGTATATATATATATATATATATATATATATATATATATATATATATATATATACATATATATATATATATATATATATATATATACATGTATATATATATATACATATGTATATATATATATATACATATATATACATTTACACATATACATACATACATATATACATATATATATATATATATATATATATATATATATATATATATATATATAAGTAGACAGACAAATATGATGGAGTCAGAGAGAGGGGCATATAGATACATAAGAGGATGTGGTATATGTTGTTTCATATATTTTTTCGATTCTAAATAGGAAAATACATTGATTTGGTCGACTAAGCAGAACGATAGATGTAATTGTTGAGGCATGTAGTAAAATATATATAGTGGATTAGCTTTGCTTTTCCAATGTTCCGTTTTGGGAATCTTTATAAGATTAGTATTAGAAATCAAGTTTTCAAAGAACTCTACTTGTTTTTTCAATTTTTCAATCTTAAAAT
>OZ024743.1:216297610-216302610 GCA_964016885.1 Eledone cirrhosa
GCATTACAATTAATGTACATGTTACTTTTATTGCATATCGAAGTTTTCTGATTATTTTAGAGTGCAAATAACTAAACTAATAACTACACTTAACTTGACCAAATATGCACCCCCACCCAATTCAGAAATGCTTCCACCGCCCCTGATATATATATATATATATATATATGTGTGTGTGTGTGTGTATATATATATATGTGTATATATATATATATATATACAATATTATTCAAAATAAGGGCGGTGGATTGGCAGTATCGGCAGAGGGTCGGACGCCATGCTTTCCAGCATAGTTACGTCCCTTTACGATCTGAGTTCAAATCCCGCCGAGGTTGACTTTGCCTTTCATCCTTACGGGGTCGATAAAATAAAGTACCAGTAATGCACTGGGTAATTGCTGGCCTTGTTCCTAAAGTAGAAACAATTATTCAAAATATGAATAAATGAGAAATATTATCATAACCAAAGTTTATATTTTATTATACATACTTCAAAGGTATAATGGTGTTTCAGTACGTTTTCATCAGATAAAATATATAAGAGATTGGTTACAACACACCCCTATGGTTTGAAACTTCAATTCCAATATATATATATATATATACATACACGTGTGTATATGTGCACGTGTGTGTGTGTGTGTGTGTGTGTGTTGAAACAATGTAACATCAATTGCTATTATAAAGTATATATGATAATTTCACTTACAAATTTCTGATATCAGACATGTACTGAACAACATGAAAACAGCTTTCAAGTGAAAGCTGAGTACTAATTTAAGGAAAGTAGTTTATCTCCTCATCTTCCTAACAGTAATAGTGTTTAAACGTAATAATAAGCATTGTGTATGAAGTTTAGCTTGCTGTCCCAAAAATATCTTCGTGTAATTACGTAAAGATGTTATGGTATAATCAACTTAGTTTAGACGGCAACTCAGATATTTTGAGGATATTTTCGTTTATTGCGTCATAATCATCTCCGCTCTGTTATAATTGAAGTTCTAGAGTAATTCTGTTTGAGTGCATTGATATTGCACCAAATGTTAGCATAATAAATGTTTCTCCAAAATAAGTTGTCTGAATTAGTAACTGATTGAAACAAAACAATGTCGTAGGTAATCCGATTAGGAGATGATCTACTATTTATTTAGGAATTGAACTTAATGTATTTCCATTCCTGTAATTTCCTTAACATTCCACCTTATTCTTTAGTTACGTGTATGTTTTATCTTGCTTAGATTTTTGGTTTTGGTTTCGGTTGTTTCATTATATTCCTGTTTAATTTGAATTAAATATTTGCTTCATTATCAGATTACTTCGCTTTCTCTGCCTGTAGTTCCTCTTTTAGTTTTTGAGCAAGACATTTTATTTCACGTTGCTCAAGTTAACTCAGTTGTACATATGCGTTCCAGGGTTACAGCTGCCATGGTATATCGTCCCTTGCCTTTCCATTGGTAAAATATCAGAGCTATGGAGAGTGAAGAATGGTATGTGTGGAGGATTGCTGGTCGCCCTGCTTCCTTCCTCTCTTTACTTCATTTTGTGATCGTGTTGGTTACTGAATGGACGGGGCGCATTTGGAGTGGCATCATGATGATCACTATAGCTTGTGGAATGGTGGGAGTTGGAGAGGTAGGTCAAGGATGGAGCAAATATCTGGTGAAGGGTTAGGTGTAGGGAAGTGAGAGATATTTCGAATGGTGGAGGATGCAGAGGAAAGTGGCCCATATAATATATGTGTATATATATATATATATATATATATATATATATATATATATATATATATGTGTGTGTGTGTATATACATATTTATATATATATATATATATATGTATGTATATATATATATATATATGTGTGTGTGTGTGTGTGTGTGTGTGTGTGTGTGTCTGTGTCTGTGTGTTTTAGATAAGTCCGAAGGAAATGCAAAAGAAAATAGAGTGGTCTATGTATAGAACAGAGCGATTTAATATATATATATATATATACATATCTATATATATATATATATGTATATATATATATGAAAAGATTCAGGACCCCGATGGCTGAGCTCCGGTCGTTTCGACAGCCAGTTCGAATCTAGCTGTCGAAACGGCCGGGGTCCTGACTCTTTTCCCATTACCCACTCTAATACCCTAAATATTGAGTACTCCGGTGCGTTATGGTCCACCCGGTCTCTTACCACACCCTCTTATATTTATACAGAAATATACTTACACTAGCAGAGATATAGGTTTTGTCTTAGTAACTTTGTGGTTCAATACAAAGAGATGTAGAACAATTATATAAATGACGTAAAATAAGAAAATTATAGTAATTAACTCACTTGCTTAAATTTCACTCCAACTACTTAGATCCTGAAAAAGGATATACATAGTCTCCAAATGGAGCCCATCGCGAATCCTTTATTCATGAGGGAGTCATTCTCGGCTACGATTCCAGGCGATTCGCGGACACAGGGATCCCATACAAAAATAATTCAGTGGATGGAAAAAAACTAACGCAGACTAATTTCCAAGCCATTGAAAACTTCACTGCCTTCATGGTCAGTCGTAAATTCAAAAGAATCCATCACTTGACATCGAGGTTTATCAGTGTGTATTGGTGTGTTAAAAAGACAGTAGACAAGTTTAATACTATGAACCATAGTAGTAATTTAGGCAAATGTTTGCTCAACAAAATAATTTGAAGATAATTATAAAAAATTAGTATATCTACCAACATATTTATAGAGATGTATACTTACGCTAGCAGATATATAGGTTTTGTCTTAGTAACTGTGTGGTTCAATACAAAGAGATGTAGAACAATTATATAAAAGACGTAAAATAAGAAAATTATACTAATTAACTCACTTACTTAAATTTCACTCCAACTAATTAGTTTCTGAAAGGGGATATACATAGTCGCAAATGGAGACCATGGAGAATGCTTTCTTCATCAGGGAGTCATTCTCGGCTAAGTTTTGTGGCGATTCGAGGACACAGGGATACCATACAAAAATAATTCAGGGGATGGAAAAAAGCTAGCGCGGACTAAATTCCAAGCCATTGAAAACTTCACTACCTTGATGGTCAGTGGCAAATTCAAAAGAATAAATCACTTGACATCGAGGTTAATCAGTGAGTAGTGGGGTGTTAAAAAGACAGTAGCCAAGTTTAATACTATGAACCGTAGTAGTAATTTAGGCAAATTTTTGCTCAACAAAATAACTTGAAGATAATTATAAAGAATTAGTATATCTACCAACATATTTATACAGATGTATACTTACGCTAGCAGATATATAGGTTTTGTCTTAGTAACTTTGTGGTTCAATACAAAGAGATGTAGAACAATTATATAAAAGACGTAAAATAAGAAAATTATACTAATTAACTTACTTACTTTAATTTCACTCCAACTAATTAGTTTCTGAAAGGGGATATACATAGTCTCCAAATGGAGACCCTGGAGAATGCTTTCTTCATCAAGGAGTCAATCTCAGCTAAGATTCGTGGCGATTCGCGGACACAGGGATCCCATACAAAACTAATTCTGTGGATGGAAAAAAGCTAGCGCGGACTAAATTCCAACCCATTGAAAACTTCACTGCCTTCATGGTCAGTGGCAAATTCAAAAGAATCAATCACGTGACATCGAGGTTAATCAGTGAGGAGTGGGGTGTTTAGTACTAGGAGTAGGAAGCTGTCATTCCCTGACGTTATCTCTAGGGATACGGGAATCAGCAGACAGGACCTGGAGGCAGCGATGGGGGACAGGGGATTCTGGGGCTTGAGAGTGGGATCCATCATTTCGACAGTAGTCGACGAGTGATGTGATGATGATGATGGTTCATAGTATTAAACTTGGCTACTGTCTTTTTAACACCCCACTCCTCACTGATGAACCTCGATGTCACGTGATTGATTCTTTTGAATTTGGCACTGACCATGAATCAGTGAAGTTTTCAATGGCTTCGAATTTAGTCCGCGCTAGATTTTTTCCACCCACTGAATTAGTTTTGTATTGGATCCCTGTGTCCGCGAATCGCCAGGAATCTTAGCCGTTACATATGTGTGTTTTTATTTTTTTGTGTTATTCATGTGTTTACTAGCAGTTTAGCCCGGCGTTGCTGCGGTTTGTTCATTTGCTATAAAAAAGTTACATACAGGTAAACGTGGCTTGAAAGGGAATAAGCTTACCAATTATGTGCATAAAGCAGTTGAACCGGTTATTAAAAGTTGCGAAGCAATTAGCATTTTGGACAATCAATAATGGGTTAATAATCTTCCAATAGCGAATTTAGCAGACCAAAGTTGCAAGATGGTGGCCCTGATGCCACTGGGTGTCAGATCTCTCCGCCATGGGTAACCCTACCAGGAAATAGTTTCCAGATGGCGTAGCTCCAATACCTGCACCAACATCTATAGCACCTCTTTGTAGACGATATTGCGTGTCATCACTTGAGGAGTGTAAGCAAAAAGTCCATTCCTGCTCCCTACGCGCGAACAGGCAACATAAAGTTGGCCATGGGAGAAGCATAGCTCCCCCAAATGGATGCCAGCCCCCGACAATGTATGCCCATGTGACTTGTTAATGGACATGAGGAAACATGGTCTAACCGGGAATTGGGATCGCCGGAAATCGAACGGGATATCTGACGCCGAGGGGGAAAGGTTCATCCTTGGCAGTGTATTCGGCAGAATTGCCGGAAGTACAGCACTATGGGTGTTGTCATTAATATTTAACCAATGAAAGTCGTAAAAAATAAATAATTTAAACATTTCGATTCATATGTTTATAGCATTAATCTGTTATATGAAAAGTTATTTTGCGGGTTGTTATATGCAATAAACCAATTTAAAATACCCCAGAAAAGCCGAATGTTAATATGGAACTCCAATGACGCCCCCAGCAGTTGAATTATAGAGAGGTGGAATCATCTATTATAGAGAGAGGGAAGAGCGATGGAGAGAGTAAAGCTAATAAACTATAGGTAGGTGGGTAAAACAAT
>OZ024743.1:216305110-216307610 GCA_964016885.1 Eledone cirrhosa
GTCAGCATTTTCTTTTCGTTTTACATATATATATATATACACTCGTTTTCGAGTACGGCGACTACTTTATATCCATGTAGGAGAACCCCTACTGATGCGCTGAGTGAGTGTGACTTTTTAATCCAGCCACGACTTGAAAACTCTGGTACAAACACTACACTTGTGACAATTATTGACACATAGTGCTGGGCCCATGGTACCATTTGACGACAGGTGCAGAGAGATCTCCAGCTATAAATCAATGCCTGTGCCGTGAAGCTTTTATAGTAAGCAAAGGCACTGGACAAAGCCAGTCCCACTCTCTTAACCAAGATTATATTTACCAAGAAGTAGAACAAGTTAACATCATGGATACCATCAGGTTTGCAGGTGTTATATCAGAGTTTTCCTTCTCCTAGAATTCTGCCTTGACAAAGGCTAAGGTGTCATATCTCCCGGTGATTTTGTATGGCCATTGACTCTTAAGAGCTCCTTTGTCCTTTGACAAGCTTTATTTTTAGTCCTGTAGGACAGTGGTCGCCAACATGGGTTCCGTAAAACAAACTCCGAGTTCCTTAAAAAAATAAATATTTACATTGCCATTAATATTTTGGGTTTTCTGAAAAAGGTGCAAAGAAAATGACAAAGGTGCAATGTATAAATGAACGAGTACTACTGTAGTGTACACAAGTTCTCCACTCGAATTCGTGGAAAACACTACTTTCAGTTTCTCACTTGAATTAGCAGAAAATAACTGTTCTGAGATTCGTGGAAATTGAATACTTTCAATTGCACATCAATTCACATCAATTTTTTGATTTCCATGTGTCTAACACACGTGGGCATGCCCACATAGTCAGAAAACAGCATGACTTTCGGAAACATTTTTTCACGCTCAGAGTTGCTGAAGCATGGAACAAACTGCCTGCATCGGTTGTTAGCTGTCGAGACACTGCATCCTTTAAGGCCTCCATGCTTCCCGAGATCCGCCAACACTACACCTAATGTTCCCCTCCATACACATACACACATGTATACCATGACTCATACACTATTCACTTCCCTGACATTTGTGTATTATTTTATGTACTATACATACACCTTTGACGAGTTGTAGTGCACCTGAGCACTTTACACAATAATTTCATTATTATTATTCGTGGAAAGACATAGTTTTCTGAATTCCGAGAATTTGACTACTACTGATAATACACTAATTGAACTTAGAAATTGACCAATCACAAACAAGTAAATGTTGGTCGGTGACAGCATAACTTTAAACTGAAAACTTCAGTTCAGCGAGGTCTCTCAGCCGAGAGACTGGGTCAGTTCGCTGTTCTCACAACGTAAGTTCACTAAAATAAATAAATACTTTATTATTTTTTTTTTAAAAGACTTGTATTGTATAGGTTCCGTGAAGAATTCAAAATATTTAGAGGGTTCCTCGGTTTTAGAAAGGTTGGCGACCACTGCTGTAGGATGTCCAAAGTCACCCTCCTCACAAAGAAACCTTGGCGGGGTTCCCAGTTTAGTCGCCAACAACCCGACCATGAGACATGTTGTAATGGGATACATATTACCAGTAGCACCAACTGGTGATCTGACATATACATATATATATATATATATATATATATATATATATAAAATCAAGGTCTAGCAAATAGAGAGAAAGTTTTAAAATAAATTTTAAAAAGTCCGCTGTACTTACTATATGCGCCTTTACCGCGCGGTTTCAAATCCCAAAATTAACGGATAATCCAAGCGGACTTATATTGAGAAGGGCACTCTCTTCAGAAGGCTCTTCTCGCTCGGAGATTATAAAATTCCCGTGTTCAAATCACAAACTGACACCATAAAAAACTGTTCCCGGATGAGAGTGAATAAGGAAAGGAATGATCTTGTCTAGTGCCGTGTGTAAAGACAGAAGGCAGGGTGGACAGGTCAATGTCCTGCCACTAGAAATAGCAGCAGTTCAAACGACCAAATGTTATCTCAACCTTAGCGGAGATTAATAATGATAAAGTATGTGTTCCTACGAGTAAAAAATACATATAGGGAAACAAGTATTATCCAATCGTATGCCAATGTGGTTCTATGGCGGGTTAATAAATTAACAAGCCAGAACATATAAAATCAAGATCTAGCAAATATATATATATATATACATATATGTAATAGGAAAGAGTAGGACCCCGACGCCTGAGTTCAAGCCGTTTCGACGGCTAATTCTGGACTAAAATATATGTATATATATATATATATATATATACACACGAAAGTCGGCTGACAAGTTCTTAGGCTGACCAAGACACTCTCATGGAGAGACCCAATGAGATATATTCTTCTACATAGAACATGGAAAGACACAATGCATTGATCAATAGAAGAGTTGAAATTAATGCATACACGATTTGATACCATTAGCATCACAACATAATATTTATATATATATATATATTTATATATATATGGGGAGTATGGAATTATATGTTTATGTATGCGTGTGTCTGTAAATTTT